>JAQGBW010001138.1:0-29153 GCA_034698625.1 Julus scanicus
GATTTTTTTATTGGATTTTGTTATTGACTGAACAATAGAAAACCATAGAAAACCATTGAAACCAATAGAAAACAACGTTCCAAATAACAATAGAAATCTAATTTTTTTTACCAGGGATTTTAAGGAGTACCATTTTGCAATTTAAATTTCTTTTTTACCTCATGAAGAGTATTTCGAAATATACTTTCAGTGAAATAAACTGAAAGAGCTCAACCAAATTTGGGGATTTTTTTATTGGATTTTGTTATTGACTGAACAATAGAAAACCATAGAAAACCATTGAAACCAATAGAAAACAACGCTCCAAATAACAATAAAAATCTCTAATTTTTTTTACCAGGGATTTTAAGGAGAATCATTTTGCAATTTAAATTTCTTTTTTACCTCATAAAGAGTATTTCGAAATAGATTTTCAGTGAAATAAACTGAAAGAGCTCAACCGAATTTGTGGAAAAATTGAATGGCTTTAGCTTCAAGAAAGACCTTGGCATAGTTAGTTAATGTGCAGTGTGCTTCCGCAAGTGTGACTGCCAACCAACCAATCTAACCACTACCCTCTCAAAATCCCCCTTATTATTCTCGTGATTTTCCAGGTTCAAGACCGTAAAATGAGGAAAACCCTTTATTGACTATCAACTCATATTATATAACCGTTTACCGATTACAAATTATCTCATCGCCACAAAGCACTTTATTTTCAGTTTACCATTCAACGTGACGCAGAAAAATGAACGTCACACATTTCCACTAGCAAAACGAATCGTCACATGTTTCGAGTGTTATTCCAATCTCAATATCACTATTTTTAGCCACAACATTCGACGCATTTTCATTAAGTATTCAATAATTATATAATCAAAAGTTTGCAATTCTATACACGAGCAATAAGTGTTGGGCAACTATCGCTGAAAAGCTACATTTTTCTCAATGTAAATGATTACAGTTGGTAACGATGATTACTAAAATGAGGCTAGTCGATGCATTTGTAGTATAATGAAATTTATATCCGAGGGATTCTTATTTTGACAATAAGTTATTTTTCAAACGCAGTGAATTGGCGTCATCCTATTGGGAAAACCAACCTCGTAATGGATACAAAATTACCATTTTTACATTTCGAATTACCGTGACTAGAGTTTGATGAAACAAGTTAAGTTGACGTAATAACAATGGGATAAACTGTTCACAGGAAATGTCCCAAAAAGAGCGATTCTGAAATTGCCCTGCCAAATTTATTCAAATTTAGACAAGACCCAAGGAAAACGAGACCAGACGAGCCCATCATTGTGTCGATTATACTCTAAAAAATACAGAATAGCGATGTATTCATTACAGGTTCTGTATAATATGGTTGAATTATTTAATAGCAGGCAAATAAATGCCCCTGTAGACTGTAGCAGCCAAGACCAGTTAGTGCTGCTATAAAAAAATCTTATACTAAGTTGGTACACAATATTTGGGTGTGCCTTTTGGACCTTCAATCACAAAGTAACAGGGGCGCCGAGAGCCAGGGCCGGGGGAAGGAGAGGAGGGCAAGGCCGTGTATGTCATCGCATTTCGGGGGGAGGGGGGGAAGGATATCTGGTCCTCGTTTTTACCAAAGAAAATTTGCGTTTTTACTGTAGAAAAATTGCATTTTTGCCTTAAAAATTGTTCGTTTTTACCAAAGAAAATTTGCGTTTTTACCGTAGAAAACTGCATTTTTGCCAAAGAAAATGTGCGTTTGTGCCTTAGAAAAATTGCGTTTTTATCATAAAAAAATGGCGTTTTTACCAAAGAAAATTTGCGTTTTTACCATAGAAAAATATTACGTTTTTACCAAAGAAAATTTGCATTTTTACCATAGAAAAATTGCGCTTTTATCATAAAAAAATTGCGTTTTTACCAAAGAAAATTTGCGTTTTACCATAGAAAAATTGCGTTTTTATCATAAAAAAATTCCGTTTTTACCAAAGAAAAATTGCGTTTTAATCAAAGAAAATGGCGTTTTTCAGTTTTCACGACAATTCCAAAATGTTTTCACACATATTCCGGAGGCCCGGGCCCGGGGTATTTTTCCCCCCTTCCCCCTCTCGTCAGGCCTGCATAGTAACACAAGTCCCACTCCACCCCTAATTCTAACTGGAAGACTGGACCAGTTTCCAAGCCCTACGAGGAATGCTGAATACTCAAGCTGACTAAGCAGGTCTATTTAAAAAGAAATCTGGCTGTTGTTGTTTGCCAAAGTATATCAACAACCCCTCATTCCATTGTGGCGGAATTTCACATAACACGCATTCGTACGATTCTCAAAGCTAGTTTTGTTTTGATAACAACGTCGTGGATGTTTTAATTCCATTAATTATGGAAAAATAACAGTTACTAATCTGACACTAATTCTTGCACAAGAATTTTCGTAAGCGAAAGGACGCTGAAATTTAGTACTTGTTTGCTAACAGTCATTTTGTATAAATCATGCACCTACTTGCCAACTCTATTTATAGGAAACCGTTAGAAAGTATATGTATAATTCGGTTACCACCCCTTTCTTTTATCGCGACACTTGGCCAACATGAAAATGTTTCCTTCCGAACTTTTCCATGTTGCTGGGGACGTTCACCTCCCTTGATTCAATAAGTAATAAACAAGTTTGTTAAAAAAAAACATATATATTTCGTTTAGGCCTTCATTTCCCATGGATGATTTTGTAGTCAAGGACAATGTTAGAAAACATTTATCTGTAAACATTTCCTCCAATATTAACATTGTCACGTTGGCATCACATTGGTGCATTCACACCTGAGATGTAAACAGGTGTGGATGCAATTTCAAAAAACAGATATTGAAAAAGGGGCAAGGAGTACAGTAAAAAAAGGGGTCAGGCCACCTATTCTATTTGTAAATAAACAAATGACTAACAAGCCTAAGCTGCTACTATTATTGCCATTATTTTTCTAAGTACCGAAACGGCCTTGTGAGTTAAAGAAAAAGAAGAAGAAAAAAAACAATTTCTCATTTTTAGATTTCCATCGCTGGCGTAGTAAATGATTGATGCAATACAATAAGTCCCTCCCATTTATCCTCCATTGAAATTGGACACCCACCATTTGCCATTGCTAAGATACGTGTATTACGCAATTGCATTCATACAAAATCAACTTGCTCACGTCACTACATATCAATACATTTTTTTCAGATTGGACGTAAGTTGGATGGCACAAGAATAAACATTAAGGCGTAATCTCGATATCAAGCTTACCACATGGATATCAGAATTGAACAAACGCCCTTGAGTAAGCCCCCATTGCAATTTTCCATCAGATTTCGAATTTCCCAAGTCCCATGAATGAGACTTAATAAATTAAGATAGACAAAACTTTTGAGTATGCCTACTTGAAAGGCATCATCAGTACATGTCTTATTTTTTCACCCTTTGACACCTTCTGCTATCTAAAAAAAAAGCTGGGCTAGTAAAAAAGAAAAGGCCTGCAGGAATGCAGTAAATCAGGGCCCAGTTGTCCATTTGAATACTAATTAATTCAGATCGCAAAAACGTGTTTCACACTCATCACGAGTTAGAAAAGAGCAACCTTTCTTAGGTCAGAACCATTTAAAGTCGTGAATTTGCATTTTTTTGAATGGCGTCATAATTTGAAGGTATGATAATTGCACTAATATTCCTCGAAGTGTGTGTTTGAAAGCTCTCATTCGTAACTGTGTTAGTAGTATAACGCGTTTTAATAGTAACAACACAATTTGTTAAATCAAACAAAAGAGAGACTGGATTCTTTGATGTTTAGTTCGATTTCAGGGATATGTTGGGAAAGTACCTCTGAAAATTGGCTACGACTGGTTCCTGTTCCCAACTTTCCCCCTTTAGATATCTTTAAATGTAAACAACCTCATTTCTACATTTCCTTAGTTTTTGAAATCCCCTTTTAGCATTGCAACAAGACACAAAAAAATATCTTAACGTTGCTTAGATTATTTTAATTTGATTTACAAAACCCAAGGTGTGTAATCCTCACATTAGTTTTAATAAGTTCTTTACAAAGATAATCTCCAACTAGAAACGTGCCACAACTCATTAACATTCTTCTTCTAAAATAATAATTATCAAGGTTTATGATTTAGTAGTTAGCCTTATGAACAAAATTTTAGCGAAATACAAGGAGCTACACGTTTTAACACTGCTATTCTGTACCTGTATAGCTCTAGCTTACTGCAAATTCACGACCTTCTGGGGGGAAAAAAATTATGAAACCATTGGTAAACACTTGGATTTACGACTCCCGTCACATATGGTAACACGCGTATTTTGCTTTTCCCAGATTTGATACATTTCAGTTTTGGGGTGCATAAATACATCCAGAATAGATGCGCGACAATGTCAAAACTAAATACTCTCATATATTGTGGAAAAACGAGATCGCCATTTTGGATTCAACCAAGTTCATTATTTTGAAACCTCGGAGTCAGGTTCTAGGATCTCATCCGAATGATTTCACCCGTCGTTCGACGCACGTTGAATACAACAAATGAAAATGCAACTCACCATTGCTGCTATTAAAGGTGTAAACGACAACAAACAGAAGCACAAGCAGAATTTCGTAGCTTTTAGTCATTTTGGTTGAGCAACGTAACACATCGCTTACGGACCCCATCGCAAATACAACTTTAATTGCAACGCTATTCTTGCGAGGAAGACGGCGACCTCTCGCGAAGAAAAAAAGGCGTAAAGAGAGCCCTCTAGTGGCGCTTTTTGCAAACATTTTAATAGGGGAGAAAAACTGAATTTAAATAATAATAGACCTACCTTCGAGACCATTTTTTGTGGAAATGTTTGGTTCACTATAATGGATGGCCTAGCCTTCAACTTATATAAAAAAACACGAATAAAAGCAGGTTGTCTAAGATGGATGTTCCCTATTTCAGCAGTGTATATTTTTCAATTTACAACTTTTTCTAACACCTGCTGTAAAGAAACCATACAAACATGTATTTTAGCAGGGCAAAATCCATGATTGAACCATGTGTGAATTAGTTAAAAATTTGATAGTGCACAATAAACCAAAAAAATTAATTTCATTGAGGCCAATCACATATAGTAATTTATTTCAAAAATGCATCTACTATTTGTTTCTAAAGTATAACGTAAGCTTTTATCTATATAAAGAATTTTGTATACATTTAGAAAAAAATCTTATCAAATTATTACCAATAAAATTATATTTGATTTTCAAGCTGCTAAAGCGCGATATTTGTAACTAATTTCTGCATAGTAAAACTAATTTACAATGATAAAAATACTTTTTATCGTTGATAAGTAAGATAAAAGATATTCATACAGATAACCAGTTTTCCATATTTTTTCAAGTTTTTGAAGATAACATTCTGTTAATGAACCTAAATTTACTCAACAAAATATAATCAAAGTTGTCGATAATCTACAACAAAATCAAACTAGGGTGCACCTGCACTTTCCAAAAATAAATTAAATATTTCATTTCTAACTTTGTTCCAGTTTTAGACGATCCGAGACAATATCCTCCGAACAACATTAAACGCCTTCAATTTCTAAACTAGTTAAATATGAATTCATTTTATTGGGACAAAAGAAATATTAATACACGCAAACACTTTGGATACACTTGTGAAGCCTAAATTTATTGTCAAGTTTCATATATTTTTTTCTTTTTTTATCGCTTTTTTTTTACACAAATTTATGGGCTAAAATGACGCTTTCATGAACTTACACACTCATACTTAATTGTATCACTTCACAATTTTGTACACATACTCGGCAACGGTCCCTAATGAAACGTTCATGGGCTTTGTTATTCAATGTAGTAGCCGTGCAATGGATGAGACTTAAAAAGCTTAATTAGACAATAAAAAGTGGCTACAACTTGAATAATATTCACCAAGCTGGAAAAAACAAATTGCCCAGTGCAACATTTCATTGTGCCGAGTCCTTTTTTTTTTTTGCCAAAAAAATCCCCATTCCCATCGGTTAATACGAGCAAAACCTCAAAGCTCGTATCTAGAAGACCGACTTTTTTTAAAAAGCTTGCTCACTTCAGAGTACAGCCACAAAATTATATACAGTTAAAATAAAGGGAGATTCCCCGAAAAAGGGGAAATGAAATAATGATAATTCCGAGTCGCGCCGTAATGAATGGCGACACCAGCTAGCCTATACAAATTCGGTTAACAGGTACTTAATTACCGAGGGAGGAAAGGAAGTGGAATTGAGGGCGAGAAATAGTTTAATTGATGCCACTAGAAGGACTTGACAAAACGTTACGAATAGGACTGAGGAATAGTGAGGAGGGGATGCTTGGAGGGAGAAATAGTGAGGCCAAGTTACGTCGGCAGGAATTACTACTAAGAGTCGGACATGAAAGAATTTTGGCTCTTCCATTCTTCCAATTCCTTGATTTGCTGTCTAAGAAACAATATCCTGAAAAAAGAAAAAAATGTCAAACATTATAATAAAAATGAATTATTAAATCTTCAACGAATTCCCAGAAATCAAAAGTTCAAACAATCTGGACTTGCAAACCGACTTTCTGAACCGTGTTTTACGATTTACGAGTACCATTTAAAGAACACTGAACCAAAATTTGCATTCCCCCCCCCAGAATACTGTAATCGATATGCAGATAAGACAGTTACAGATGAAATATTGCCATTTTTTTTCGTTGCCTTCCCAGAATAGAATATCACAGATTTATGGTCTAACCTTTGCTCTTGTAAAGTGGCTTGAATTTCAGCGACTCTCACAAGCGATCTGGCAGACTTCAGCTCGGCAGATACTTTAGTACAGGTTAAGCTTCCTATATTATGAGCGTCTTCACTGTATTTGTTAGCCTGTTGAAATAAACAAATTAATGATGTAACTTTGCAGATTCCTATTAGCATCTAAAATAAATATGACGTACTTGTCTTTCCGCATGGTCCGCTTGCCATCCCATGACATGTTTTATTAGATCATCCCTAAAATAGTTTGCCAATGATGGGCTAAGAGTGGGAACAGCAGGTCTTAGGGCCGCAGATGCCAGTGACGTGGTGCCCGCGCTTGCTATGCCCTGTAGACTACTTATACTAGATGTTGGACTATCACGCCTTGATAAAATAAAATGAATGCCGTGAACACCCGCAGCTACTTCGAAAATGCATTAAAAACCGTCCGAGAAAAGAGAAGTTACTAACCTCGAAGACCGATGGCTGTATTCGGAACCGGGACTCGACCTGCCTCTATCTCGGTCCTCTTCGTTTCTTAGAGGTATAGATATAGCCTGGTTTTGCGCCATTGTGGGCAGAGGGGAGCGTTGAGTTGGAAATGGAGAAGCATCTGGTTGAGTGCAGGTGGAATGAGGAGAGTGGCCAGGCATGCCTAAAATTGTAATGAATAAAAATTACTCTATATTCAAGTAACATTAGCTAAGTTAAAAAAAAATAAAACAATTTCCAAAGAAAGTAATGTTTTTAATGCATACGCGGTTCTTGAAAACGAAATATTAAAATATTGACCGGAAAATTGCATTATTGGATTTGCAGATTTTAATGCTAATTGATTTTAAAATTCATGCAATGCATATTCATGTTTATTTCTTTTTTTTAAAAAAAATAATTCAAAACATTACTGAATTTGAAATACGAATTCAAATCAAAGAACTACATGTCAGTGGGAAAGGAGGTGAACTAGTCACCCCACATAAAAGTGGATATCAGGGTCCACAAGAAAAGCGACCCGCTCCTATAACAGTGTTACAAGAGACATCACATTTTATCGAGCCACATTACATAGGGCCCTCGGTATAATGGTGACTTTTACATTAGTGACGGGACAACATTTTTGTGTGTATATACTTGTAAACATAAACGATTATATATGAAGAAATTGCACAGGGTGTACAGTAGATAACGGTACGTTTAGTACATATCAGTTTTTACAACAGCTGTTGACTGTAATTTAACTAAAGCTTTTGAGATCATGTTTTAGACAATTTTAGCGACATTTCGAGTACTGTGAAGCGAAAAGGTTGGAAAACACTGAACTAAGTTTTGACTAATTTATGGATGATAATGTCATCGAATTTAATGCTTAAAAAAGTGTTAAAGAAAAGCTCATGAATAAATTTAACGGAGAACAGTATGCTACGTACTTGATTGTGCAAGGGTTACTTGTCTCGTTAAAAACAGTGCAGTTTGCAAAGTTTGAAGGGCTAAAACGAAAACGAAACGATGATTCACAAAAGACCAATAGATATAAGAGCTGAGCTACCCAAATTGTGCAATGAAGAGCAGGCTTACCTTCGTGCGCCGAAAGTTCCGGTTTCTCCATGCTTTGCAATCCCTTATTGCCAGTTAACTGGGACAATAATTTAGGTAAGTTGGCAAGCGAGGGGTTATTAACAGAAGATGCATTCTGATGATTTGTAGAATTACTTTGCTGGTTAGAAAAAGACACGGGTGTTTGTGATTGTGATTGGGAATCACAATGAGATCCGGGTGGTGTACTGTCTGACGAAATGTCCATGTCTTGGGTCTGAGAGTCTGTCAATTGGACAACCAATGTTAGAAATTCGAATTTGTAATGTCCACTAAGTCCAATTTATCATGCAACTCTCAACTCAATGAGCATAGATTCATGCGAAAACATCATTCGTCAATTTCTGTTTTTAGAAATATATCTGTGCAGGTGAAACTTAACGTGCCTCTTGTGGGATAAATGGAAAGAAATTGCACCTATACCTCGTTATAAGGCCTTTCGCCATAACGTCCTTTTTTAATTATGACAATTTTTCGATTTACGGTCCACAATGCTTCGTTATACGGCCAAACAAAATGCTTTAATTAATGAAAGTGACCCAAAAATGTGAAAAGTTACCCCAATTTGCACAAACAAAGTCGGATCTGGCTAACAATAAAATCACGTATGGATTTCACTTTGTTTAATAACGGAAAAAATGAAAATCACAATGCAGAAAAAATTGATTTGTTATAAGGCTTTTTTCGCTTTAAGGCCAACTTTTTCGGAACGTATCTAGGCTGTAAAGCGAGATATGGGTGTACTTAAAAAATAAACTCATGTGCATTACAATCATACAGAACGGAATTCAAAGAATTGAAAAGGGACACAAAAGAAGCAACATTAGTAGCCCAAGTGTGTTAATTTGTTTTGAAAACACACAGGAGAATTGTAACATTCTAGAACAAGTAACAATTTTGGATTGCCTATATAGGGACCAGGAACCGTCTAAATATTGATTAAAGCTTATTCCCCCATCTGATCAACTTCTCTTAGAGTACAACAAACCATTTCAAGCTAAGATGGCAATTCGTTTGTATTCTAAGAATTTTTACATACATCATTTATGATGACAAGTATAAGATCATTATTAAGATTTACAACACAAAACATGATAAATATTAGGGATTAAGCTAATTAACACAAAATTGGAAAGTTGCATTTTGCAATATAAATATATCGTCTTACCTTCACTGCTTTTTCTACTTTTAGCCTTGCGCTCACCATCTTGCCGAGATGACTCTTTTGACGAACGTTGATCCGAGCGGTCTGGATGCCTCGCCTGTTCTTCCTTGAATTGCTGATGACTATTACTGCGATGTAAATAGTCTGCTTGGGACATTGTGTGTCCTCGAGATGTCGAACTCGAAGAAGAAGGGCCTGCTCCTTGTTTAACATGGTTCATGTGATGGCGTTGGTCCTCATGGCTTCTTGTGGCTAGATAATGTTGATGGGTAATTGAACGAGCATTGCGCTCACTGGAATGTCTGTCACCTATTACGCAAAAAAAAGAGAATTAACATACAATAAAAGCAACCATCACTCCAGTTTAATCATATCAATTATTAACCGCGTATCCCATGTTAAGCTTAGGTTTATCTTTTGCTTACTGAAGTTTGCTTAACGACATACACAACATTATTGTTGCTGCTATTCTAGTATGACACGTCCAGAAGGTTATTAAAGTAAAGTACTTAAAAAAAAATAAGTATAAATAAACTCGAATTACCTGATTTATCGTGGCTAACATCTCTTCCTTTATTAGGTTCACCGGATGACTTTCCTTGTTGCCTAACACAACGAAAATATTCAACATTAGAATAGAAAAACCTTTTCTCATTTTAACTAGCAGTAGTGGAAAAACTCACCTCTCCCATTCTGTCCATTCCTTAGGCTTCTCCCACTGAGAAACTTCGGTCTTACAATTGTAGTAATATCTTTTTCCGGAGGAACTGGTATGCTCGGACCAATCCCCCACTTGCAATCTTTTCTCTTTTTCCTTCTCCCTGTCCTGTTTTTTTTTTAAAGATTCGTTATTCGACTGTTAAACCAATTCAAGTAGTACGACAAACAAAACTCACTTCTGTATTACTACTCCTATCGTGATTGCTGCGATGTTCGCTACTACTGTTGCCACTGTTAGCTGTATCAATGCTGCGGTGAGAGGTTGGATGATGTTCACGGTTTGTGGGCAACTTAATTTTTTCTTTAGGAGACTTGTTGTAATCTAAATTAAAATATTTCTTTTTAACATGGTGCATCGAAATCAATTACAACGCATTGTTCACAAAACCAAAATTTACATTTAGAAGTCAATATCGTGCGCGAGACCAAGCAATTATTCATGTTTTCCCTGACAATCTATTTTTGATATTTACAAACATTTAGCATACAGCAGTTCCTCAACATAGTTGTCATGCTTAATGTGAAGGCTTTGTACAATCTTCAATATTGTTCCATTACAGACATAATGAAGCAAATCAAACAGAGTTAATTGTATATAACTTTTACAGAGCATGTGATTTCTACAAAATGTACATCTAAGAAAGACTCAAGCACTTGATGGATTCAAAAGCAACATTACAATTACAGTAAGTGTTGGCCCACAAATGTCTAATCACACTGCACAGTAATACTACGTCCACTCTTTCACTGAAGTTCATATCCTCATGGTTCAATTTTTAAATTAGCAATAATGTTAAGTCTACTCTTTCACTAATGTTTATATCTTCATAGTAAAATTTTTACACTAGCTATCATAATCAATTTGTCAGGTGGCATAATATAGTAATTTAACTTAAGTCTCTGTACGTACACACACAGAGAACATAGCCACCAAGACAATAAGCTTGGGGGACCTAGATTCATGAAGCAGTATTGTTGTAAACTGCCGAGTTTTTACGGGAACATAATTAAAATTGTACTCGCCGCAAATATAATTTAAATTATATCTCGGCGCACAAATTCTATTGCAGAAAACTGATCGATGAATGAATTAAGGTAATGTTTCATTCATATATTATTATCTTTTATTGGTAAACCATTTGACGAATATGTGTACCAAGTGTAACTTTTTTTCATATGTAAATATTTGCCCACTTTGACTTGCAGGACAAAATACCGACTTCTGGTGGGAAAAGGTGAACTCCTAGGCAAGTGCCTGATAAACGGTGAGTAGCCACCCGGTACTCGCCGAATACTGCATGTGTGTTGCAGCCTTTATATCAAGTTTCGCAAAGCTTAAGCAACAAAGCATGCAAATACAAGTGGGTTTTTAAATGGACAAACTGTGATCCACTCAAGAATTTTGTAAGAGATAACCTATTATAATTAACAAATAGCTGTCTACTAAATCTACTTGAAATGCAGCTCAACAAAATAAAAGACAGTCCTACCTTTATCGTGCTTCTCCCTCTCTCTTTCTTTAATCCTTTGTAGATAGGATGCT
The DNA here is from genome assembly GCA_034698625.1 of Julus scanicus. NCBI lineage: Eukaryota > Metazoa > Arthropoda > Diplopoda > Julida > Julidae > Julus > Julus scanicus. Next base: position 11,745 of record JAQGBW010001138.1, read on the forward strand.
TTGCTGTTATACGATCTATCTCTCGGACTTGCTCTACTACCGTCAGGGCTGTCACTTCGATATGAACTTCCATTACTTGGCGAATCTCGCATTTTGTCATTGTAACGATCATTGTAGCCAACTTTGGAATATTTATTTGAATTCTGAAACAAGATAAAAAAGCATGAATGCAGATTGTAATTTACAAAAAAAAAGGCAAAACATTGATCATTGCATGGTAAAGTTGTGCATTTGGAGATTGTGGATGAGGACAAAATAACTTTCACATACATGGTAATGTATCATGCACAAATAAGCAAATGCATATTGTCAAGCTCAAAGGGCACACTTTCTCCTATGTATACTTTGGAAACGTGAATAAACAGAGCTTCCTAACACACAACTATGCTCATTGCATCAAAGTATATTGGTCATGACACACTACATCTTAAGATTGTAAGATGTGAGGGCAATTATGTTTAAAAATGAGTTGGAGATAAACATAATCACAAGAGACAGGGAGTATTATACACAAATAAGTTGTACGTAGTCAATAGATAGTATTGTATGTATACATACTAAAGTTACACATTAACTACTTAATGCATGATTGCAAATGAACTATGGTTGTCTACTTTTGGAATTGTCATGCAGTAGTTAAGGAATTAAATGCGTATAAAGGCTGCAAGGACCAGTTTCTGAAAAACATGGTGTGCCCATTAAGGTATGCCATTATCTGATTCAGAAATGTAACATGATTACTGAAATTTTAAACCATGTAAACTACGCATGTTACTACTAATTTCGGGAAATTACATAAACGCTGTCCAAAATTAGGGTGAAGCGCTTGTGTTTTAAAATTCAACGAAGGTAAATGAACACAGAATTCATATAACTTCATGAATGATAAGATCACTTCTAGGAATTCTGCATGTATGTTTACAATCAAGTGAAAGCGCATCTGGTCCAATGTTAGGCATGTTAACTGCCCACAGCAACATTGTTTAACGATTATTCTGTAAATAAAGCCTTTATAAATGCTCTAAACGATAAAAATATTTCATTAAACTCGACATCGTCAAACAGAGAAGTACAGGTTTTTTTCAGAATAAGAACGACTTCATTTTGACTTGGGTCATCATCCTTAGCGACTGACCTGGTATGGATGAGCTTGGTTCCTATCAAAATACCTAAAGAAAATGAAAACAACATAACATTAGATGACGTGATAGGGCCATTTTTTGGACTATTAAAACGAATTTTAATTTCGTTTCTTCGTTTCATGACAACAAACATGGCGGATCTGTCATTAACATTAGGGTAATAAGCCATAAAAAATGAACCGCATACCCATCATTCAGTCGTTGAAGTTTCCTTGCATGCATTACCATTAATGCTAATGTAATTATTTATATTTTCTCTACAATTAAACCGTAATTATTGCCGTGAAAAATCTTAATTTTATCAACTAGAAATGGAACGAACGAAGTCCCTGACCAGACGCCATGACACATACAGGAAAGTACGAGTCGGCGCACTAGGTTGAAGAGCATCACTTACACATTTTTTAAAAAAAATATTGAAACAAATTACATGTGTGCTAATAAAAGTGTTTCCTGGATTGTTTTATAGACATATTAAACGCATTCCATTTGAATTTGGTAATGAAAAATTAACTTGGTGTGCTCATATAATGATAACCGATTGAAGCCAACAAGTAGCGACTTAAGTGCCCCTAGTAACAGCAATTGAAATACGGCGGCCATGTTGAAACACTCTCTTTTCGTAGTTCCTATATCTATTTTGCATTCTTACCATGAAAAACGTATTTATTAATAATTATTTAAGATTAATATTTATATAAAAGTAAATAAATAGTTCTACACGTCAATTTTTAAATGCATAGGAGCGAATCACTTATTATTAAAATTAATTTATTTATTGATACTTAAAACTTCAAAGAAAACTATCACAGAAAGGAAATTTATAATATGTACATTAATATATTTAAAATACAGTAAAAATTATAAAAAAACTAATATTAAATTCATAAATAATATACAGGTTAGCATTGAAGGATAATAGTATATGTAAAAGTAAAAATAATGTTGACAAGAATGCGTGGAATCAATTCATATAAAGCTCAATAATGAGCTCCAATATGGCAGCTTAGTGTGCTAAAAACTGTGCTGCGTCTTGATGACTGCGGTGTGCCATGTTCAAACCGAATTAAAATCTCGCTTATTTTCTATTGTTTGCATTTATAACATTTACCGTTTTAATTTGTAACTTACTATGTAGTTCTCAATTCAAACATTTCGCATCAGGCTGCCTGGTGATGACGAAATGAGGAAAAGCGACTGACCTACTTTATGCCCCAAGGCAAATGGCAAGTGTTCAAAGTTCGCTATTGTTTAATATGCCTGAGTTAAAATATGGAAATAAATGACATTTAAATTAACCATTGAATTTCGTTTGAACTTTGACAGGTTGTGAATGCAGCGCAGTAAGGGAATGCCAGGCCCTAGCACCCAGAATGGAAATGGGGGGCAAGGTTTCAATCATACATTTCATATCATTACATAAGTTTAGGGAGGTAGTGGGTTATGTGGTCGCTGTATGGCGCGCCAATTAATACAGAATTAGTGTGCTTTTAGCTGTTGGACATTTATTCAAAAGATGATCTTGAAAAGGGGAGCATGATATTACTTTTTTGCCTGCAAACATGTTTTTGTGGTAAAGCTAGTTTGGTCATCTCCATGCAAACAAAAACAGGAAAATGCTGTTTGAAACACAATAGTTCGTGCAAAAATTCAAGTTTATCAATTATTGCAAATCTGCAATAAAAACTTGTCATTCCAGAATGCTATGATTGCGTGACCAATCCTGTTTTTATAAAAAACACATTACATTTTATATGCATTTTATTTGTGCTATTAAACTTGAAAATTTATTTCACAAAGCTTTTATGGTGCCTCTAAAACATCACCGAACATTCGTTGTGCGGGTTCACATCCCGATCCGAGGTTGCGCGATGGATGTTTGAGATGTGTAGAGGCACTTAATTATACACATCTCGGGTCCATAATGTTGTAGCCATCCTCCTGTCATTACTTAAAATTCTCGTGTGGGGTGTCGTATCAAAATACATAAAAATAAATAAACCCCTCACTGAACTATATATAAATTATAATTATTAACACAAATGCTTCATCCCATTAATGCATTACTGTACTTGTCGCTTATTTGCATGTAGCATTACAGAAGTTACTTGTGGCATTGGACCAAGTGCAAGAGAAGGTGGATGGTACTGAAGATGATTACCTTTTTTTAATAAATGTGCTGCAAAATCGTGAGCTCAGAGCACTGGTACAGGTTAGCTAGTAATTTCTTCATCACCGTCAGTTCCTCGCCGTCGATCTGCATCTTATAAATTCATAAAAAAACGTTATTGCATTATGTTTGAAAGGCTTATTTATTCGCTGGACGTACTAAGATCACATTTAGTTTTACACTGCGACTTATTAATATATCCAATTTATTATAGTTGCACAGCTGTATTTCTGAGAATGGCCAGCGATTACCCTCTCCTGTGGAAACATCTTCTTTGGGTCTACTCGAAGATGTAAGTTTAACAAATTTTGATGCAGACTTATCCCCAAATGGCACTTATAATTAGTATTTTACTTTTTTATAGGTTTTTGAGATTTTATGCGAAAAAGACCACATTTCTGAAGTGCAAGAACTCTGTCAAATTCTTCAAACTCCACATATTCAGGCAAGTGTTGACTAGTCAACTTAAATACATCAAATTTAATTTTTATAAATTGCTTTTTATTTGTATAAATTGTAGGCTGTTTTAGCAGCACATGATAAGGTGGCCAGAAAAGAGTATTTTCCAAAATTGCCTGAGATTCCACATGAGGTTGATGAAGATGAGGAAACCGTGAAAATCGTTCAACTCGTAAAGAGCAATGAGCCTTTAGTGAGTATTAGGATTTTTATGTTGTGCCTGACATGTAGTTCTGCATTTTTTTTTAAATAGCCTGGAATATATTTAAAGTTCAATAAAATACATTTTTTTAAAAAAAGAATGCATGATTGCAAATTTCTAAAATAAGTTAATTAATATTTAAGTTTTTTGTCTAAACTGTTATTACGACTGTAAATGTATTAGATTAGTGCTTGTTAGAAACTGAGCCAAAATCGTGCTCAATTTTGAGTTTCAATCAGGTTTCTTTGCAACTTATTAAGCTTGCCATAACGAATGAAGAGCCATTGGTGGTAAGTGCATTTCCACTAAAATGACCACAAGTAATATTTAATTGCACTGTGTGTAACATTATTTTACCTAAAATGTAAAGCAATAGTTGTTTTTTATTTGTTTTAGCTTATACTTTTTATCACTATCTGAAAAACAATTCTTCTTGCTCTGTATTTGTAGTAAACACATGTTCAGAATGAAATAATTTTAATTTCTGGCAATTTATAATGCATATGGTTTTCTAAGTGCTAAATTTTAATGTTGAGAACATAAATTAAACAATGTCAAGTATTTAAATTAAACGTTTATGCAGACATTAATCATGTTTTAATTTCAAAAAATAATGTTTGCCAACATTTTCAAAACAAGCCGAGTAAATTAAGAATCACTTTCTAAATAAACATTTGTTTGTATTTTGCACATTTTGCATACATTATGGTCTTCAGTAATTTTAATTTGGTTAATCTTTGCTGAAAATTAGCTATAAGTATCGATATAATTAGTGAAAATCAAGCTCTAAAAATAACTTTACAGAAACCTGGAGATAAAATAATGAAATTGGGATTAAAAATTTTAAATTTAATTACTAGTTTTTATATAAATTACAAGCTTAATTTACACCTTTTTAAATGTATTTTTCTGCTAGTGTCCCAAAGTAAACAAAGATGAAAGTTTCCTTCTCAATTTTATTTCTTACCATTACTTGCAAATCTAAACAGACTGAAATTAAAAAACCATTGTGCATAAGATATTATTGGGATGCAATGGGATTGGGTCATGTCGCTCAATCTAATCTTTTTGTAGGGTGCAACTATCAAGATCGACGCGCGGTCAGGGACCATCATCATTGCACGAATAATGCATGGAGGGGCAGCTGATCGAAGCGGTCTTAACTCCATTCAATTTCTTAATTCATTCTTAGATTGATGTGAATGCATTTATTGATCTTCTTTTCTTACCTTTGCATAGGCTTAATTCAAGTGGGGGACGAAGTTCACGAGGTAAACGGGATGAATGTCCGCGGAAAAACGCCAGCAGATGTTCTCCGAATTCTGGTACGCAAAGCTCTGATGCTAAAATATATAAAACTTATAAAAATCATTTTTAAAAAAATAAACCAAAATTGCCTCTAATCACTCATTCTTATTCAATTACATTTTGGCCCCGTGACGCGTGGATAACTTTAGGAGGTAAAGAATATCTTTTAATAAAAACTAAAATGTACAATTTGCAATGCTTAGCTACGATACCCAATTTCTGACCTTTTGCAGCAAAGTGTCGATGGAACCATTACATTCAAACTTATTCCATCTGATGGGAAATTTCATGCCAGGGAAAGTAAAGTAAGCGGCGTTTTCAATCATTTTGATCGGAAGTGAAGATTTAATGCCGAAATTAACTAATGTGGTTGTGGTCGTCAGGTGCGTGTACGAGCTCACTTTGATTATGTTCCGAAAGAGGATCGGGAAATCCCGTGTAGGGATGCGGGGCTTGCTTTTCAGAAGGGGGATATTCTCCACATAGTAAACCAAGATGATCCAAATTGGTGGCAGGCAAGACGAGAAGGCGACCGAAATATGAGGGCGGGGTTGATTCCGGGAAGGCAGTTGCAAGAGAGGCGAGTAAATTCAGTAAATACAAACGAGCAAATGTATTTTGAAGAATTGTCAGATGTTCTTTTGGTGCCTTTTTCATGTGGGCAATCTTTCTAATATGCAATCAGTTTAGCTTATTTTAAAAATGCTTACATGGTTTATTTCGATAAATTCAGGCGGATATTGGCTGCAAGAAACGTGGAAATCTCTGATGAAGAAGAGGATAGTGAGTTTCCTTATTAAATTTGAGCAACAGGCACATTCTCGGACTAGACTGTCAAACTGAACTGCAATCCCAATTTGTTCTTATAGTCGTACCAGATTGTAAATCACCAGGACTATCCAAGAAAAAGGCTAGAAAGACCAAAAAGATTATGTACGAGGCTAAAGAAAACGATGGTAACTTTGGATGTGATTGCTTCAGAATGCATTCTTGCTGCAGTTTTGGTCTCGTATATTAAAAGACCCTTGTAATATTTTGTGTGACCCAATTAAGATTATGACCGTGAGGAAATTGCGACTTATGAAGAGGTGGCCCGCTTATATCCTCGTCCAGGCATTCACAGACCAATCATTTTAATAGGTATAGTTGTGAAATTACAAAGAATTGGTTGTCTGTTCTAATGCTTTTCAAATCTTAATGATTTTTTATTTAATCTGTTTTTACCAGGACCTCCTGGAGTTGGCCGTAACGAACTGAAGCGACGATTAATTGCTATTCAACCAGACCACTTTAAAAAAACCATTCCACGTAAGACTTATTTTTGGATTCAAGATGGAATTGAAGTCGATGTTGTTTGGCGTCCCTATTTCTTAACTTAGACAAAATTTCAAATTCACAGACACCTCGAGACCCAGAAAACCAGTTGAACTCGAAGGCAACGAGTACTATTTCGTGTCGAGGGAACAGATGGAGGAAGAAATCCGTACGGGACAGTTTGTCGAACACGGTGAATATAAAGGAAATTTGTATGGCACTTCGTTGGAAACAGTTAAATCAATCGTGAATGGTGGTTACGTTTGCATCATGAACCCTCATCCCCAGGTAAGCGTCTCTATTCACTATTTTAAGTCTCGCCAAATTTTAGATAATAATCATTGTCCTTGTCAGGCATTGAAGATGCTACGCACTGCCGAACTGAAGCCATATGTCATTTTTGTGAAGCCTCCGACTTTTCCGATATTCAAAGAAACTCGCCAAGATAAGCATGCACGGTCAACATTCGATGAGTACAGTTCACGAGGTTTTACGGTAAGATTCGGTGTGATATCTTCGTATTGAATCTTATAAACGAGTCCGAGACATTAGGATTCTTAAATTTTATATACAGTATATTGCCAGTAATAAATTTTGAAATAAGTTAATGGCCATAAAATACGACATTTCAACTTGGAATTAATAAGAATATTTTCATTTTCTGTACTTATTAGGATGACGAGCTGCACGACATTATCGACAGCGCAAATCGAATAGAATTTTTGCATGGCCACTTATTCGATGCAACGATTGTGAACGAAAACTTGGCAGAGGCATTTGAAGATCTCTTACTGCTGAGCAAGAAGATAGAGGTGGAACCTCAGTGGGTACCAGCCGGTTGGATCAATTAATTGACATTCCAAAGTTTAGAATTGGTGAAGACGAGAGCAGTCACAAAAATCTGAAGTATATTCATGAATGGAAACTTTACCCTACTATTTTGATAATGTCTATCAGTTGGGCTTCCGGCAAGGTAATTTAAACAATTTTCAAGCGAGACCAAATTTAATGTTCACTTCCGATGCAAGCGTAGTAAATAAGCAGCAAACTTTAGGAATATTCCACACATGCTACTTCCATGTTCATGGTGATGAGGATAATGTACTTCCCTACCATGAACACAGCGTGCAGTCACAATCATTCCGATAAAGTGAATCAAACTTTTCAACGATTTTGGCTATTAAAGCCTGAATGAATTTTTCGAGTATATCCCAAAAAAAAGGGTAGGATTTTTTGTTAATATCATGCTAACAGTCTGCCATAAATGATGATGTCTTCCTGTGAGAGCATTATTGAAAACAGACAAAAACTCTGCAATACAAAATAGTCGAGAAATGGAGGATTTAAGATTACGAATGTAGCGACGCTAAATTGTGACTGTACTGTGACTTCATATTTATCATCATGGGTTTGCTACTTTTTTCCTCTATCCACTGTGCTAATACTCTTATGCAACATAGAATTACAGGGTGAATGCATGGTAGACAAAAATATGACAGTTATAACGTTTGGTGTTTCGTTCTGAGGAAAATGTCGACAAACAATCAATAAAAACTTAAAAAGTAGTTACTGTAACGAGCCATTTGACACCGTGAAATAAGTATTATGCTGTGGCTAAAATGCCTTGCCTTATTTCAGTTGCTGTGCACTCGTGGTATATTTACATCAGCATCATCGTACATCCTATTTATTTTTGCATTATAGGAGGAAAGTGAAACTAATGATATAACTAAAAGCAACTCACAATCATTTGAAACTTTCCTTAGCGCTTCACTCAATTATCCGTTAGCATCATTTTTTTATATTTTTTTTGATGAAAATCTCCTGGATTCTTTCGCAACATTGATATCGCGGTGCAGTTGTGCTATCTTTTTGCAGTTTGGCGGAATGTTGTTTTGTATGGCTGGATACATGTGTAATCCCCAATAGAAAATAACATCCTGCTGAATCGCAAAGGTAGCACATCACTTGTCAGCACTTAACCCAAATGCCACATTTGCACTGAACAGATAATACAAGTTGTTGAAGCATCACTGTAGTTGGTATGAAAATACGATCCAATTAATAATAAACTATTGTAATTACTCTCGAAAATAAGAGAATTTCACATTTAAAAAATATATATGTGCTTTCAGTTTGGTTGATGATATCTTGTCTGATAGTTGAAGGATATTTATTTCTTCAAACAAGCAACATTTTTTTTTCTACATGCTAAATAGTCCTAATTTGAAATTTCCAAACAATTCCAAATCATTTAAGACTTGTACTAAAATATAATTTTTATTCGAGAATATTGTTATAGTAAAAATTAATGTTGAAATAATGTTGAGATAAATTAAAAAATGGTACTTTTACTGACTCGAAATAAATTTTAATAACGAAGAAAGGCAATATAACAATAATTAAAACTGACACAGTATACATTTCCCCCCTTCTGTTCGTATCAGTTCAAAACCGTTACAATTCATTGTTTTCACCAGATACTTGCCTTGACTATTAAGACATGAGATCATCGCAGTTCATTATGAATAATCCTAAAATCGTGAAATTTCTCTTAAAACATACCTATAATTATTGCGCTGTGGTAAAAAATAGCATGAAATTCCATCGAGTAGGAAAATGTATAATGGAAAATTGAATAGACATGTATTTTATACAGAACAATTATGCTATCAATAGAAAATATATGCAGCTCAATTGATTTAGAATTATTTTTGGGCTTAATAAATTGGGTCTGAATAAATTACAAAGACTGTTTTTTCCAACCTTAATAAATGTAGTTTTCAGTAGTCATCCAGCCGAAGTTTATTTCTGGGTGGAGATGCTAAATGCAGAGCCAGAGACTCGTTGTGGAAGCTGCTTGTACTTCGGGCACCACCGATATCCGATAAATTGATCTAGAAAGAGGTAATGTTTTTTAAATTGTTTGTTTGTGTTAATAACTATGATTAATAATGTGTAAAATACATATATTATTCAAAGGAAATGTTAAAATGTTTGCACAATAAGTGAGTGTACATGTATATTTAGAAAAACTTAGAAATTACTAAACAAAATAGCATTTGAGAACCTACCTTGGATCTGGTAAAAAGCATACGTTTCAATGTATCTACGGCATTTATTTGCTCGGGTTCTAAACGGACCTAGGTAAAATATATATATATAAATATATATTATTGAAAACCAAATAATTGGCAATTACATGAATGGTAGCTACCTTTGCTTTGGCACTATTCTCCTTTCGCGGGCTTAGATTATCATTTCGAGATTGTTCGTTAATTCGCCTTTCTCTCACCCCAAATTGCTGCCCGGTTTGACTACAAAGCAGGCACACCCGAGGTTTTTCTTCTTCGGACAAATCCGCTGCAGAAGTCGGTGCAGAATTTAAGCATTTTTCGTGAAAGTTATGACCGCACCTATGAAAGAACGTAAAAAATACAAACTCGCATTATTTTACAAAATGCGATACTTTTTATTTAATATTTCAATTTTGAGCAGAATTACCTAAATAAGACCACCATTTCTTTCTCATGCGAATCATTCAGTTTTAAACCGCAACAGTTACACGTGTTAAAATGAGAAGAACCATGATTAGCCTTATGCCGCAGCTGAACTAACTGCTCGTAGAGATCGCTATTGACTAGATTCTTGGCCGTACTTAGCAATGTCTAGATAAAGGATAATAGTGATAAGACCACACAATTATGTTGGATACAACGACAATGAAACGTAGAAAATCACAGCTTACCATTTCATAATTATATGTTTCTAACATTCCCAACAGTAGTTCTTTCATTTCTCCAAAATTACTGCTTTCATATGTCGGATCCTAAAAAAGTCAATTTCAATGACCAACTCTTAACAAAGCCTGATAGTGGACAGATTGTTGAATGAATGAAAGTTTAATAAAGAAGACCTTAGAAAATAATTTACCTGCAAAATATTTTGCAAAATTGAGGACATCTTTACGTAGCCCATCATCGAATTCAGCAAGTGATGAGTTAATTCCTTAAAGGCTAAAGCATGCGGAATTAATCCGTGAATTATCTAAATTTATTATTTTAAAAATGTGCAAATTTACTAGTTTATGAAAACTGACCGGAATACACTTCGGGTTTCATTTGGCCACCGTATTTTCTGTGCTGCATCATAAATGCTTCCAGTAAAGGCAGCCATAAATACTACGTTAACAAAAAAAAAAGCCATTAAAACATAATTTTCAAGGTAAATTAGTTTAAAATAAACAAGTGCAATGAAGAGACTCGCCTCTCTTTCAGCTTCTTCCACTTTAGGGGAATTTCTTTGGCAAAACTGAATTGCAACGTTTAAATCATTTCTAATACACCCCAAGTAATGAACTACATCTGAGGCACTCGTAGGAGAGACTGTCATCATCCGATCACTTGACTGCTGCATCGTTTCATGAAAATTCTGCCACAAGGATATACATATATTTTAAAACATGCTATTACTAATAATGATTCTAAAATAAATTTTGTATGTAAAACTTTACTTTACCTCCAGCATAATGCCAAATGCACCATGAACATCACCCATTTTTTCTAAAATGTAAGCAACTGCAGCTCTGATGTTATGTTCTTGGACAATCTGTAACGATAAATATACATTAAACAGACAAAACAATAAATCGACGAAAATATGCAGTAAATAGCATAGTTATCATACCTGCAAGACAGCTTCCAGCTTAAAATCGTCTCCACTTTTGATGTAGTCTACGACATTATGCGGTTCAAATTTGCACATGAGACGTATATAATTTTCTTTCAAGGAAGAATTGAGGAACAACAACTCCACAGTGCCACAAACATTGGAATCATTTCTGGATGGAGTAAATACAAATTATAATCATACCTTCATCATTTGACAAAATGCATTAGCAAGGTAAGACTGTTACTTCAAACTGAGCAATCCCCCCAAAATTTTAAACTGGTCTTCTGGCATGTCCTAATCGTAGAAAATGCAATGTTAGACAATGCAAAATCACCACATACACATAAACAGCATGGAAAAAATAGCAGATAATACACCTTTAAACGTTCCAAAATTTCATGGATTCTTGTTGGAAAGTAAGTAATAAGCATTCCCGCAGCTTTATCCCTATCTATTGTTGTCAAGTACTAAAATGGTACAAACATCACTTTAAAAGTTTGGCAATCAACAATCACATCATGAAGAATTTCATTTATTAAAGTTCTAAACTTACTTCAATCTTCTCAACGACTTCATTTTTAATAGCATCTTTTTCGTTATTAGTAATTTCTGAATTGTTTAAATGTCGTTCAATAAATTGAAACACATCAGCCTGACAGAATATACATACGATACACACTTATTAAAGTAACGAAAAAGTTGGTAATAATAATGGAAATTTTGTAAAATTACCTTCCGCGATGCATCTCTCAAATAGCATGTTATGATTTTGTGCCACTCCCTGCGTTTGTCATGCAGAAACTCGCATACCTGAAAGCTGAAAAAATTATTTTTCATTGAATGGTGATGCTTCGTTAAACAAAATTGCGTGCCGACAAGACCTCACATTTACTTACAATCTAGCTTTCTCAGCTAAATTTGACAATTTGTGCTCATCGTAGTGCATTAACCCTCCGGCAAAAAGCAGTTCTAACAACGCTTGCTGTCTTTCCGCATGCCTCGTCTCGTCTTGGGGATTTACCAAATATTCGAGAACCTAATTTAAAAATACAATTGAAACTAATCTATGTCGGTTATGGAAGGACTCTGTCAAAAAACCACCAAAAAATATTACCTGCTCGAATAAGGAACGATTAACTATGATTGCGTTGTCAGCCTTCGCCATTTGTCTTGCCAAAAAAGTGAACAATGCACCCACTTGAGATGGCTAAATGAATGTAAGATAAAGTCATTATTGCAAATACTATTATGTTATTAATAAAAATATAAATATTATGCATACTGTAAATCCATTTCCCTCCACCATAATCTCCAGTAAAATATCCACTAATCTTTGGCGCTGAAGCAATCCAGCATCTTTGTTAAATTCTGGTTCTTCAAATGACTGAACAATACACAATAATAATAAGAAAAACATTTTGTTTATTACCGGAATGCATATCAACCATCAAGTTGGAAATACTTTTAGTTATTTTTACTTCAAATAAAACAAGCTTACCAATGCCATGACGTTAAGCAGTTCTCTAGTATCAAAATGCAGGAGAGTCTGCAAATGAGGGTAAAGTGGTTCATCTAGAGAGAAAATCAAATCAAATATTATGGTACACGTCAAAAACCATTAAATCCGACAAGTTTTAATAGCATAATATTTACCATCGGATGCATTTCTAGTGTGCAACATAGTCAGACACCTGAAGATCTGTGCACAATTACAAAGATAAACATTGTTATGATGCGCTTGCTTATAAATGAGAAATTTCAAATTTCTCGTAGTAACAAACCTCTGTTTTCACCATGACTTTCTGCTCATTGGGAATGTTTCCATGAGGGTAAGCTCTGCCAGCGAGACAACAGCTAAAGGCAATAATTACATCATACACTTTTAATTTTATTTTCAATCAAAGTAGAAAATTTAAAAAAAGCAGTATAAAACTTTGTACCTGGTATAAACGAGTAACTTATTTCCAGTTTTAATAACGTCACCTAAAATTAATGTGTTTTATTCGCACAAGTTTCACATTTAATCGAAATTTTGTGATAAATGTGTTGATAAAAGCAATACCAGACAATGGACTACCAGATGCAAGCCCATTCTGCAAAATAGTCATCAATTCCTATAATAAATAAATAAGGAATCAAATAATATGCCAACGGTGAGTCCATGTTCAACAAATAAATGACCGCAAACTGATTAAATATCACTAACTTGGAATGGAGTTGTGTAATCGCTCATCCCACGAGTAAATATGTAAATAATTGCGTCGTACAGACCATGTTGCCGACAAAGCATTATTACCTGAAATTTGTATGACACATCATTAATTCCTTGATAGGACTTGAAAATCTATTAAATGTTGAAGGCACAAACATATTTTATAAATTACCTGGTGCAGATCCAGGGTTTCCACATTTAAATGAATGATACAATTCTCCAGCACCTCAAACAATTCTTTAACCTCGTAATGCTCTACAAAATCTTTAAGAACGATTGGGGTAATAGATGTTAAAGAATCATTTAAAATGTGCGATTCGAGGGATTCGAGGAAGGTGCTGCGGCTAACAGGATGATGGCTAAACGTTTCATACAGCCTTTCGAACAATACGTCCCTGAAAATTGATGTTTTGTCACGACATGAGTATTTAATCATATTACTGCTGTACATACCGAATTGAATGCATATATTCAAAGAGACATACTTTCTATTTAAAATGATGCAATATTCAATGCATAGTGGAATCACATCTAAGAAGTGGTCTTCAATCACTTCCTGTTTCACATTCTCGGGAATAGTTTCCATTGAATGTTCAACAAACATGAATAATAATTCCAACATCTAAAAACCAAGGATCAAAATTAGAATAGAAAGAAAAAGATTCTAATCGAAAGAGAATTCCAGAGAATGGACCTTTTCAGCCAAAAGTGTTTTCTTTTTTTCCTTTCTGTTTATTAAACCTAATTAATCAAGATGGATAAAAATCAATGTGATATTAACTACTAGAAGAAATATATTTGCAATATATAGAGAATGTGCTTACCCACAACAGCTTTTGCCTTGTCTTCATAAAATGACAAAGCGAGGGAAAGAGCCTCAGAATAGCGATGTTGTTTTACCAACTGATCGATTCTCTAAAATTAAGTGAGACATATACAGCCAGTTGGAATTTCATTATAAAAATATGCCCCAGTTGACAAACACAAGAAATAACGTGCAATCTAATTACGAAAATTCATGAGCAATAAAATGTTGACATTCACCATACCTCATTCCATAAGCGTAAAGTCATGACGTGCACAGACTTCACTCCAAGAAATATTAGCTGCCCTTGAAACGAAGTCATGGATTGGTAACACGAACGCTCACCAGCCAATGCCTAGTGTGAACGAGCGTGAAACATATTTGCGTGAATATTTTCATTGCACATACAAATTATAAATGTTTTAGAGAGTTATGAAGTGTTACCATGGCTTTGCTGACATTGCCACCTGTAGCCAGACCTTTAAAATAGCTGCTACCATAAACAAGTTGGACATCTGCCAAATCTAATACCTAGGAAGATATTGTATTATTTTATTGATATGTAACTACATGCACGTAAAAATGAATAGAAAATAAAATAGTTAAATCACCTCCAATTCTTCTTGGGTTCGAACATCGACAATATGCAAATGTTCGGTAGTGTCCAATATGACTAACGTTCTCGAATTCAACCACTAATTCAATTACAAATATTCTAATTAGAAATCGTTAAAAGATATTTAAGTGTCCATTTAATTTATGAAAATGCTTGGCAGGGAAGCATTTCAAAACACTATCAATACAAATATGTAATTACCATAAAATTGAGAAAAGAATAAGTGACCTCCAACTTCTGCAGAGGAACAAATTGTATTTTATCTCTTGATGATGCAGCAACCTGGTATACAAAAAAAGTAATACAAATGAGCTGAGTTCTCAAGTAGCGAGTTCCTTAGGTCCCTTAGTAAATTTTACTTGCTTGAAAGAAATAAATAGCATTTTCTCTTCCGAATGCCAATACTGGACCGACGACTCTATTATTGGGCAACACTCTAATAAGCACAAATTCCCAACACAAAATTGGCAACGATTTGGGATTTGCCTGAAAAAAAAAAGCAGAATACTAGAATCCTATTTTAATATTAATTACAAAGTAAAAACAAAATCAAATTCAGAACGGTACCTTTAATGAATGTGTGAATAGAACTTTCAATATAGGACGAATGCTCACAACAATTACTTTTGAAAGCGTAGCCATTGCAATGATACATACATCCTGTATGGGATGATCTTTAAGGTGGGTCATATTTAACACTCTAATTGAAAACACCTCCCCACGGCTGAAAAGAAAGTCAGTAGTCATTTCACCTAAACATAAGGATTGTTGTCGAAACCACATAAAACACCTTGCAAGGCACCTCTTGGAAGATCCTCATAATTAATTTAAATAGCAAATTCCTGAGTTTTATTTTATTTAAAAAAACTGTCCATACATAATAATACACCAAATATTGCAATTACCTTCCAGAAAATATGCAGCGGGAATCACAGCCTCGAACACCCATTGTTCTTTTAAAAGTCAATTCAAACACTGAACCACCGCTATCGCTGCAC
Source organism: Julus scanicus (assembly GCA_034698625.1). Classification (NCBI taxonomy): domain Eukaryota; kingdom Metazoa; phylum Arthropoda; class Diplopoda; order Julida; family Julidae; genus Julus; species Julus scanicus. The sequence goes on from JAQGBW010001138.1 coordinate 27,642, forward strand.
ACCGCCAATGTGGGATCATCTGTAAACTGCCGTAACAATTGAATTTATAAACTTTGTCAATGACACCTTGGGAAAAAATTCAATATCAAATAATGTGAAAATGCAATATTCTGCCCACCTGAATGTGGAGTATGGCAGTGCCTGGCGGATGGGAATCTGTAATCGTTCTTAAGATCTTCCCATTCGTAAGATCCCACATGGTTATCTTTGTACAAAAAGTAATCCTCATATATAATAATTTTAACGTTGGTCACAAATGCAATTTTGATAAAGATTCTTACTTGTCCCTTCGCAAAGCCAACCAGTAAGCGCGTACTATTGTGATTGAAGCCAAGACTAGAGACAGATCCATACTGCTCACCAGTAGAAATGCCTCCCAAGCACCATTTCAAAGCCTGTTTAACATCTAAATAGAATAAAAACGGAATTTTTCAAAAACAACCAAGTGACCAAATAGAGCTGATTCTGGACTACTGAAAACCTGCATTTACTTACCAAATATTAGAACAACACCATGCGATGTTCCCACAGCTATTAACGCAGAAACTGCCTAAAGATGAAAATTGGACAAATTCACAAAGTTGAAAAAGTGCACATCGGTCAGCGAATTTAATTATTTATCAATGTGAGATGAACTTACCATTGCAGTGGGCATTCCAGCATGAACGCGGTCCTTAATTTGCAATAAAAAGTTATTTGTAAATACAGATTTGCATGAAAATCATTTCATACACTATAAAACTATTTGCCCGGCCATTACACTTACAGCTGCAGACACCAACTGCGACGAAATTCCTCTGAGGGTAACATGTCGAATGACTGATCCATGTACTTTTTGAGGCGAAGTCTTTCTTGGCCTTCAGTTAGTAACAAATTGGAATAATACTTAAGAACATTTGAAGGCGTCGGAAAGAGCTCCACAAATGAGAAAAACCATGCACGGACAATATGTGCAAAACAATTTACAATCGATTCTTACTTCCTTTCATATTTTTGGCCTCTGGAATCAAAACTACTCGTAGATGCCACTGAAACGCAATCGCCAATTTCTTGAAAAAGCCCAGTAGGCGCGGCCGCTTCCTCATCACTAATTGCATCATTGTCAGACTGGAAGCTCACAGAAATTTCAAAGTAAACATAAATATGCAATGTGGGCACCTCAAACCTCAAGAGACTGCAGTCTGCAGATGAAAACCTACTTCGTATAAAATGCTTTCTAAAGTTGGAGGCGTCTCAATTGGTGGGATGTCGTATTCAGCATCATCCAACTAAATGAAATGGGAGGAATAATGTCAGTTTTGTCATATACTGCACCTGAATTTTTGGGAATTAACTTGGGGGTGATCCATAAATTATGTCACACTTTTTTGCCTATTTTTAAACACCCCCCCACCCCTTTGTCACAATTGTCACAAATTTTACTACACCCCATACATAATTACCGTATTTTTCGCCGTATAAGACGCACTTTTTCTCCCCAAAATCGGATGGCAAAAAGTGCCTGCGTCTTAT
>JAQGBW010001139.1:0-29069 GCA_034698625.1 Julus scanicus
TCGTCATAAACGCGTCATCACTTAAGTCGGCACGCATGCGCAGATCGAGTGACGGTCAGAAAAAGACGTCGGACGATGCATTGTGAACCAGGCATTAAATTACGAGAAAATAGTAGAGCATAAAATTCTTTTGGACCCTAGAACTATCTTAAAGGCCTATATAATTACTACCATTTTTATAGTCACAACATTTTAAAATATTTTACCCAAGGTATATAACGCCAAAGTTTGATATAGTTTTTCTGTCCTTTTTAATTCACGTCTGTGTGTTAGTAGTTGTCGCATAATTTATTAACGTCCATTTTACAGCTCACATTAACATGATGTCACGACAGAAATTTCGGCAGAACAACCACAATTTTTAAATGGTACTGCATTCAAAATCCTTCATAAATTAGTTTTTATTTCGGGTATAGCGTGCAAGCTTTTGTGGCCGGTATTTCGTGAAATGCTCATCTTTTTGTTATATACCCCGCATTAAATGTAATTTCATGGTGGATCTGAGCATAGTCATGCATTAACTGCCTTAATTTAGTTAATTATTGATACTATTTATTCTTAAGGGGACAATGCCCAAGAGGTACCCTTGCGTGTTGATGGGAATAAATACAGGATAGAGACTCCATCCTGCTTATTTATCTTTGTGCCTCTTTTATTTATACATTTTAATGCTTCGACTATCATGCATAAACATTTTTGTTTTGCTTTATATATTATTAAAGCCGCGTATATAGACTCTAAAGGCGTGGTGCTGAATAGCAGAATTTTAAGCCGAAATTCTTGGCATTTTTTATTATTTTTCGTGCTGCTTTTCTCTACATCCATTTCTGTTGTTGCAATTACGCGATATTTTATTGCTATTATTTAAAAAGGTATTTTTTTTTGCTTGTATTTTGCAAATTTGTTTACTTACTATTTTACTTCATATACATTTATGCTGCAGGTACCTTAGCATAATGTTTCAAGATTAGTAATTAAACCAATTTTAATCGCTTTCTAACAATGTGATTAGCTTCACTACAATAAATTAACTTGTTTATAATTCTGCAAAATCCTTTGCATGCTTGCATGCGATTAGTTTCATTAATATTTGCGTGTGTGAATAACTATTTTATAATTAGTTTCAGCTAACTGGAGCGCAATTTGGATTATTATTCTAAAATGATTTTCTTATAATGAGCATTTTCCTAAACGTTGATTCCTGGAATAAGTTTTAACTTATTGCTGTATTTTCAAAGTAATATAAAATACGTTTTTTGAAAATTGTTTACTATTAGTGTTGGTTACCTGCACCATATTACGTCATTGTTGTATCAAATTTGAAATTAATTTGTACATACATTTATAAGCAGCAATAGTCAGCAAATATATAATGCAATGTTTTTACTAAATTTTCTCGTTTGGCATATAGCCAGCTATGTATGGTTTTGATGAACAGTTCCGCATTATGACAAACTGAAAACGTTATTTCTGGGAAAGTCGTATAACCTTTATATAAAAGTTGTAAGCAAAGAAAACTCTTTCGGATTTTCTTTTTCATTGTCTCTTTTTTTTCAATTTGCCAGTGATCTTACTTCTTGAAAAAGTAACTCGTTGTTTGCTTACTTTTCGAAGGTGTGTTTTTTCGAATCGGTGAAACTTGAATTACTCCTACTCTTTATGCGTAGATAATAATGCGAGATTTGGCCTAAAACTTTAGGGATGTTTTTCATTTGCTGTTTGATATCTCTCTCGCTCATCGTCACCTTTTCATCATTTCTTCTTCGTTTTTTTTTTCTTCCTTCTTTCCCTACTTATTTTCTTCGCGAAATTGTAGTTTGATAGAAAATTTGTCTTCACGTCTTCTCGTTGCCCCATGAGATTTTCAATTCTAAAGCGAAAAAATCTTAAGTCAAAAACGAGCTTTGAAACAGGAATGATGAATACCAAACTATTTGAATGCATTCATATAAAACCTTAGACACAGTTACGATTTTTTTTTTTTTTTTGATTTTTCGTAGAGTGTTATTTCGAGATGAAAAACGACTGGTATTATTTCAATTTCATATATGTTTGTTCAACATTTTCTCGCTGCTTTAACAAACATGGGCCTCTAAAACCTCAAATGTAATTTGTACTTATGCTTTATGTACTTCTCTCACCCTCAACTCGTTTGCATAACTTCTATAATTCGAGAAATAGTGTATTTAAATTGAGCTTTATTTTCATCAGCAAATTTCAACAGGCGGCTGATTCCTGTCCCTATAATGTTAAATTGAACGTACGAAAAACAATAACTATTGATTTGTTCGGGCATAATTAAAATTTATCATGGTATGCTATTGAACAATGGTCTACTGCGTGTAGAATCTTATTTTCTGGAAGGCAATTCCTTATCAAGACAATGCGTTTTCCAAATGCTGGTATAGGGTGAGGATCTTGCACATAGCAGACAATTTAAAACTGACTTTGATGTGCACAACATGCACGAATATTTCAGTTGCTCGAATGTCAACTGTTTTTATCATATTATCTGAGTGTGACCTAACAACAAAACCCAGCCATTTTTTTCTGTTAAGCATTACCAGGATTAGTCAACATGACTAATCTTGTTCAAACTCCCAGTATGCGAAAGTTGCGTCAGAATGACTATTTGTGCAAGTCCTTTTATGATAATAGTAAGAAATACATGTTGAGAAAACAGCAAGAGAAAAATTGTCTGGATAATTTATGAATAGTTCTAAATACATAGTTGATGCACTATTAATGCTCATTTACATTTTTGGTGTAAAACTAATTTACTTAATTGGTATCGACAATAGTTAGAAATACTTCTCATCTAAAATGAATATATTCCTTAAAAGGAAAGTCAATGAATTGTATTAAAATTCATTCATGTTTACTGTTATAAAATGATTATTGTTCAAAATACTGCTATTGAAAGTATTATTTTCCACAAAAGAAAACTTGTGTTGTGAGTGTTGAAAACAAAATTGTGTTAATACTATTCGTTATGAATATTTTCTGAATTTTGGATGTCACCCCTGAGGTTATAACTCCTATAACGTTTGGCATAACTAGTTATATGTATGTACTTTTTGTCCCCCATTGTTGTTACCAGAGATAATATATTCAAGACCTTAGACTTCTTTATCTTCATAACGTCTATTATTACTTTCAAAATACTGTTTTTCTTAGGGACAAATATGTACGCTGAATATTGTCAGTTGCCAAACCCCTCCACTCGTCAAATCATAAACTTTTTTGAAGTGCATTTTCTGTCATGGAAACACTTTAAAAACGCTCCCAAAGTTCAATTAGAAACATGTCGTTCTCCCTCATATCATTCACCGAATTCTTGAAGTCTAAGTAAAAACGGTAGTCAAAAAGTGTCCTGCGTATATTGCCCGCGTTTTTTTAATAGCTCAAGTTAGTTATTATTAGATGCATCGCTACTCGTGTAGTAAGTAATGAGGCATAAGCAGTTTAAGACGATACATAGAAGAGCTTGTCTTTTTCAAAAATATTGTCTCTCTCTCCACCTTTGGAAAAAAATATGCTGAAAAATAAGCATGCCTCGTTATTGACTAACTCTAGGCGAATCTTTGCAAAGACGGTTTTGGAAATAAGCATTACGTTGCATTTATCATACTGCAAACTACAGTAATGTTAATGGTTTTTTTGTTTGTTAAATTATATATTTTTGTTTTCGTACTTTATATAGATTTCTTTAGAGACAGATACGTTTTAAGTAGTTTTCTTGTCGTGCCTCGCAAGCTGATGATCTTGCAAGCTGTTACTGGTATCACTTAAGAAACGCAAGACTTAGTAAAAGCATTGCAAAATAAATAAAAGTATTGAAAGTGACTTTCTTTGCTCATTTGTAAGAATGACACATAACGAAGTCCATAACGCCATAAGGCCATAACGAAGTTGAAAATAGCTGTATGCCAAGAAATGTTTCATCACATGTGAGCAACTAACAAATAGATCAGTCCTTAACCTGTTTGTTCTCTATACCTGAGCTCATGCATTGTTAACTCTTTTCCTAGAAAAACCATGCATATTTATTTTTCACAAGTTCACTTTTTAGTAAGCAGACAACGCTTGACTTCACCTTAATAAACTGCAACATGTCTGACTGGATTACACGAGGATTTAATTCGTCTACCCGATTTTCCAATGAGATTATCTTCAGCTATCACTTCTCATTGAGATTAAAATAATCCTGTTTTTCAAGTTCTAGACTTGAAATGCTGGGCCATGTGTTTAACTTTGTTTTTTTTTTAGTCACATACTCAAGTTTTTGAAACATGTTACTTCATATTTTAAAATTCAATATTCATTGATTTTGGTGGACTTAGATAAGGGAGGTACACTGCCCAGACATGTTTTCTCTCAATCATAGACAAGTTATCCATGATTCTTTGCCATTTGAGAATTCATTTATCAAACGGTCAAGCTAAAAATAAGTGAACTGTCCATACCATAATGGTATTCTCAAATCATCCTCGATTTATTACAAATATTTATTGAAGTCCTAGTGCTTTAATTCTCTCTAAGATGTTGAGATTTTGCAGATCCAAATGACGCATATGTCATATTTGCCAGGCATCGTGATTCCGCAAATGCATATTTAAAATTACACGAAGGAATCAATATTAATAGCCCATCTGCGCAAACTACAATAAAAATGATTGAATGCACTTTCGCTAACTTTTAGTGCAGAATCATTAAAAGTATTACGGTAATGGAGTTAGAATTTTCTTGGCATTTTTTTTTAATTCCTCGCTTAAAGTTTAAGTAAAAAATATTGAAGCGTAGATACAACAAAAAAACCAACTTCAACATGCCGTATAATAGTAGTCTATTGGACTATAGGGCCTGAGAGATTTGAATACACAAAAGCATCATCCGCAATCCATCCATTCTTTCGTGAAATAGAAATGCAAATGGGCTGACTGATGTCTCAATACATTACAACGGACGTCTATTGTGATGGCTTAAATTTGCAGAGACAAATTTGGCGAAGCATGTATACTGTATATCCGCGTGTTATTCCTATTGGGTGGCCCTTAAGTAGTTAAATGCGGGGGAAACAAGACGGACATCTTAGCAGCAAAGGCTTTCTTGAGCATGCGAAATGAAGATAGACGCGCCACAAAGTCGACTTGGCAGCTAGCATGTTAAATTTGCATGGACCCATTTCGGTTTTTGGAAACGTTATACAGCTAAAAACAAAGGCACTGCAGTGGCTGTCTTCTCGAGAACATTGTTTTCTCCACCCAATAACCTTGTCTTCGAGAGTTGTCACAATGTCCCTAGAGAGCCGGTTCACTTCGGTTTCCGCACTTAGAAACAATGCACTTGCTTGTCCAAATCTCGGTTAGGTTTCACCGTGGGACAGACATGTATCTATACGCGGAAGCTGAACATAATCTACCTGTCCATTGTAGCGGTAATCCTAGAAGCGAATTGAACATTGAAAGTTTAATACAATGACATTTTCCAACATGGCTCGAGAATTGACCAGCTGCAGCTGATGCTAAATGACCCCTCAGCTTTCGGGGTTAGAGGTTACGTCCACCACGAACATAGACGACTGACATAACGCTCGGTCTTGAAATTGAAAATCCATATTTAAATTGAATTTCATAGCAGTCATGCGATTGCGTTTTAAGCAACAGTTCTGGGAAATGCAGCAGGTCAAATTAATGGTCACTTCACTTTAACCGAACACAACAGACCGAAACTGTAAAAGTTTGAGTTAAAGGTGAAATAACATTTACTCAATTACATCATCTGGATATTCTAGATTTACTCGCCAGTGCACAATGTGTGAATTAAACATCCTTAGAAGTCCATATAAAATTGTCAATGAATTCTTTTATGCGATTTTGTAAATTTTCTAGCCATGATATCTATTTTAGGCAGACAACTTCCACGTTTGGTAAAACAAGGTTAATCGATTGGAAGTAAGATATTCGCATAATTGCTTGAAACAGCCTTACATTAGTCCCGAATAATTAACTCTGTTGTAATGGGTTCGCTAAACTTAATCCTGTTTAAAGATGAATTCATTATAAGCCAATTGTGACAAAATAAGTTGTCGCAAGCATGTATTTTTGAAACACGAGTTGAATGCACTTTGTACAACTTGTTCATATCACGACATTGTGTACCAATTTTTTCCCAACCACATTAGAGGGTCGTGTCTTAAGTATATTTTACTTCCGTGAGAAAGACCTCGACGTTGTCCAGATCCGTGGACAAAATTAGTGTGGCTGTAAAGTCAAGATACGCAGTCGTTATTAAAAATAATTAATGAATAAATTATTCATACTATTGGTCCAGCAGTTAGCCATCTGTGAGAAATTCCCAAGTCCTTTGTCTTGTATCAAAGACGTTGAAATTGTCCACATGAAAATATCCATGAAATGCATAATTATAGACAGCTCTGTTAATTTGGATCGAGTTTGTCACATGTGATTTTGACAACAACATATAGGAATAAGCAATATAATAACATATAGTGAATAATACATGCGTTTGTTAACTTTTGGAGGAACTATTTTCTTGGTGATGTTATGTCTATCATGGAATTTGTAACACACTATATATTTTATATTTATCCAATTGACGAACAGGTTTCACTTTTCTGTTTCTACAACATTTGCCCTATACTCATCTTCACATTGTATATTTTCCTTTGCCATATCCAATATAATAAGATTTCGTGATTGCATGGATGGAATTGTTACACATATTTAAGCACGAAAATTGCCTTAAATCAGTGTATCCTCTAAAACTGTCTCAGTTAAACCATGATAGTGTTTAGTAACGCCAGGTGATTATCTTTTGACGTTTTTTGTCCGTTCAAATTCTTTTTTTCTATACGTTTTTGGATAAACAAACTGAATAGGTTAGTAGGGAAAACATACATTTTCGCATCACTTCTCATAACTTGGCGCAACTCTTGAAGTTCAAGAATTCTGCTCAACCACAACAAGCGTGCTGCGGCTCAACGAGTGCAGCGTAATTGAATTTTCCCAAATTAGAATCAACTTTCTGCGAATTTCTTTTTAAGACAAAAAATGACCACGAAAATTGCAACTGACAAAAACAAGGAAAAATAAGACTGAAAACACCACAAGATTTTGGTGCATTGCATGTGGTTTCTCTTTAATCCTTAGCGGTTATGCGCAACAGTTTATGTTGCTGAAAAAATTGCATCTGCTATAATTTTTTAAATTCCTTGTCTTAGTTTTAATGGTAGTTTCATTGTTTGCTCATTACATAACATTTTTTATAGAAACAGTACTTAATGCTAGTTAACTTCTTCTTCTACATCCAACATGGCATTGACCTTAAGTACGTCTGGTTCAGTTTCTATACGATTATAAAATTACACGGTACAGGAAAAAAATTAATTAACACAGATTTGTTGTTTTTATAGGATTCTAAAATTAGGGAATTACTGAATACGTAATTTAGGTAATTATACTTGTACGTCTACAATTTCGTATTGCACAGTCTTAATCAAAGGTATTCTTTATTCGCATGTACATGTAGTTTTATCAGGGGTATACTCAAACGAACTTTTCACTTGGGCAGTTGGGCTATCTGAATTTAGCCCACACTGCCTACATGTGATTCACATGCGCATTATATTCAAGCAGCTCAGCCACGGTCCACAATTTGATTGTCTTTTGTGAAATTGGCACAAGATCTGCCAAGATAGACTGCAATAGCTACTTGCAGTTACAACCTCCTATTTTCTCCAGCACTTCTAAAATCCCCATTGCAGTAGGTCCAGCCAATTAGAAGGCGTCATTTTAAACGGGTGTACGTCATAATGTCCTGGACATTATGTCCGTCACAAAATATCCTGACCAAAACATCTATACACAAAATGTCCTTCAAACAAAATATCCAGGGTCAGTGATGCAACTTTTTATTATTTTTATTATCAGTTGAACACTAACATATAGTTCCGTGTACCTAACCTAACCTAACCTAACATCGTTTACCCAGGACATTTTGTGTACATAACATTTTTCGTAAGGACATAATGGTCAGGATATTTTGTGACGGACATAATGTCCAGGACATTATGACGCGACACCATTTTTGAACACTGGGACAGTACATATCAACCATGTAAATCAAAATTATGTTTACACACAATTTTTTTTTTCTGACCTTACAAAATCATAAGTAACTTTTCTGCCATTTGTTAATACTTAGTGCTAAATCTGGAAAAAGTATAGAAACCGTTCCTTTGTTTGAATAGGTCTATTATATTTATGTCCCAAACGTGAAACTCCATGAAAAATGTTGCTCGCGACTGCAACGGGAATATTGATTGCTTGACCAATGGTTAACCATTGTTTATGTGCAGAATTGTGTGAGAATGGGTCAATTTTTAACGCCAGTTATGCCTGGCAGTGACCGCTTAAATGCATCTTCGTGCTTAAATTTGGTCGTTTATGCTTGCTCGGACCATTTCATTTAAGTGGATATACTTTAGTGTGAATGTTTGAGAGTACGTCCTTATTTCTGACGTTCACTTTAGGAGTCACGTGGTCATGACGAGGTTTGTGTGCCGTTTCATGTATGGTGAACTTGGAAAACTCAAGTGTATGTTGAAAAAGGATAGTGAAAAACTTCTTATTTTTTGCTGGAATCCTCGCTTGAAAGCTTACCTCTTGTTGTCCTGGCTTTTACACTTTTGTTTGAAAAACTTGCCTTTTTCTGTACTTAATGTCAGCTTGTACTTAACTTTACTATCTCAATCATCAAATTTTTGAATGCCGGTTGCATTTCTTGCTCGCCTTTGTACTATGCATAATCGCATCCATTATTTTATATCTCAGGTTTTCTTTTCAATTTCAAAGCCGGAGGTGGACTGGCATTGCATGAAACGAATAATTCACTTTCAAGCACCTTGCTTTCATACTTGATGCCTCGTTTCTGTTCAAGTTTTTTTACCTCAACTAATTTCGTCAAGTTGCAAATTTGGTAGTGATAAAGGGTCACGCAATGGCGAGGCTCAGGACCACTACAGTGTTGATGGATAGTGTGCCATGTTGTACTGGCAAAAACACTAGAAGCTAGGGTCTCACACACAGGGAGGCCAAGTATACTGTAGATAAAACTTATTAATTCAAGCTTTTTGCTAAAGTTTTTCCTGTTCTCCAGGACAACCAACAAAACATAGCTGGCATTGTCCAAAGCTTCGTATTGTGTAAAGATTTGCAGACAGGTTTTTTTTCATTTCTTCTTGACTACTTCAGCATATAAAGGCCGGAATATTCGATACTGGGTTATTGGGAATAAATGTGAGGGGACCTAGCTGATTATCTGAAATTTCATTAAACGTGCCACCATTCTTGCCAGTCAATTCCATGCCAAATATTTGCATTTAGTGGTCTATGGGGTAAAAACAATTCGACTCTCTTTACACTCCCACTCTGAAAACACAATACAACCTTCAAAAATAGCCAGGAATAAAGCTTTGCCTCGGGAGAACATTTTGAATATTACATTATAGATTGTATTTATGCACGACATCTCGATCCAAGGCTTTTTTTTTTGTTCATTTACAGAGGAGGACCCCCCAACCCGGCTGTGAGGGCAGTTTAAATCAAGTCCTTGCATTGTCATCTCACTTTTCCCATTTTTGATTATGTTTCTGTCCAAATTAAAAAGCCGCAGCTCCTCCTCTTGTATTTTTCAGATGTTATTATCATGTCGGTATTACTTTGCTGTGGGGAGGGAGGAGGTTTTTTTAACCCCTACTTACCCAAGTTGAACTGTTTGGACGTTTGCATTTCGTAAATTAGTCATCAGATTTGTTTTACCTTGGATTAGTGCCGCAGAAGAAAATTGTACCACAGGTCAAACTCGGTTACAGTTGGCTGCCAGGAGCCTCGACGTGCATTTGTAATGATAACGGTAAATCAAAACCCAATTAAACTAATAAAAAAGAAATTACATCGCAAGCAGATTTAAAAATTACTCCCCACAGTTGAATAAAAATGTCAAGAGTTTCCACGTGTGCGGTGAGAAGGACATTGCCAAATTGCCTTACTCATCTTTCACACGCTCCTCTCAAGCATGCATTTTTGTATCCAAGTTTACCTGATGCATATTTATCCTCAGTGGATTTGCAATCTTGACTAAACAGAACACTGTTGCTCAATTAGTCATATCATGCCAGCGAATTATGCATGCTCGCTGGGATAATGATATCACAGTGAATTCACTAATATTTTTCACTTTGAGATAAGAATTATAAAATTTGTCCAACATCTCCCACCATCATCCAAATTAAATGGAAATCTGTTATAAGCTGTTGTTGTTTTTTACTTCTGTTAAATGTTCTTCTCAATCACCTGATGCTTGTATTGATTAATGAAGCACTTGCTGTTTTTTTTTTTAATGACCCAATGCTAAGAAATTTAACTGTACACATGTACTTGTGTTGCCCTGATAATTATTTTTATCTTAATTTTTGTAACTAAATAATGATTATATTAATTATTTCCAAGACGCTTTACATGATAATTGCCTAGATCTTCGAAAACGAAAAAGTCATTCATTCTAATAACCTTGGCCTGCATTCGTATTGCCTTAAGAGTAATCCAGGACTGAGTTACTGGTAAATGTTTTTGGAAATAAGCAACATTTTCAAATAGCTTGCATTTTTATTCGTAGAAGGGAAGAAAAAATAACTTATCAAGTACACTGACAACTTAATGCAGTGTGCCATTATGGATTTTCCAAACCCAAAAAGGAACGTCCTTGTAGACATTTCAGATTATAATTTGAGATGCTTAATTTCTTGGAAACTTACTCCAAACGTCGATTCGCAACAGTGGCGTTCCACCAATTTAATATTTTCTTCTATATAAATGAATCGATATTGCCTTATTTAATTTGAGCCTATATTTGAATGCCTATTTCCCCACCTCCAAACCTATTTGCCGCTGGAGATTTCCTTTAATTTATCAATTAATTCTCATCGTTAACTTGGTCTATTGATTGGCATAGCTTGGAATCTAATATATTCATTTCGGAGTATTCTGTATCAGAAATGCCAAACACAGTTAAGATAATAAAACGAGATGTAAGTAATGACTCTGCGACTTATATAACACTGAAAGAGCTACAAAAACGAATAAAACGATCATAAAAGCTACATAAAATTTTATAAAAACTTGTTAGAAGGTCATATATTTCACAATTATTTCAAAATGTATTATTTATGGTCGATAATCTACGTTGTGATGTGAAAAATGTGTAATATTCAAGGTTTATGCAATTTTAACCAAAACGTAGACTACAGAATTTTTGTTTGTAAAATATACATTTTTCTCGTGAAATGCACAAAGATTTTGATCTATTTTTTGTCGTGATGTGTGAAAGGTAGACATTCAAAAACAGAGTTGTTTTTTTTAAATTAAGCCAGCGCTTTGCCAGATTTTACGAGGCTGAAAAGTCACAAAGTTACACTTTTAACCTCGTTGTTTCGTTTTACAACTTTTTTATGTTTCTGAAAGCTCATTCGGGAGTTATAGTTTATCCCGGTTTTCAAGAATTTCAACTTTGGCAGCTTGGTGCAAAGGGAGCAATTAAATACTGCCAGTTTCATAACAGGGTGCTGGAATCTTTGTTTAAATATCAGATTTTCCTCCCCCTTTCCCATAAATTGATGCTCAATTAAAAATAGAAACCTCCAGACATTTGTTGATAAATTTTTGAGCTGTTAATCATTTGCCAAAATAGTATTTTGAAGCTACTGAAATGTAAAGATGGCAATTGAAAACATTTAGAAGACGGAAAAAAAGCCACTTATCTCCTTGCCAGATTTCAAGGGCCAGTATCTTTGGAGTTGAGTTATTACAATCTTAATAAAGTGACCGAGTCACCTTCAGGTTTTCTTTATAAATATTCATGTTTTCAGGTGGCAATCTGGTTTAAATCAATAAGATTTACTCTCGTGTTGAAAATGATATCACAAATCAGGATTTTATTAACTAGAGATACTTGATGGTCGCCACTGCTAAGTTGAATCTTTATTAGCTCAAATTTGTTTTGCGGTTAGCATAGAATTGTGGACAGTCTGGCCGCTGGTGGTAAGTTGGGGAATTGTAAGGGAGAGAGGGTAGTAATGGGGCATTTTTCACCATCTTTTTTTTTTTTTTTTTTTTTTTTAAAGTATTCACAAACCATATAACGTAAATTTTGTTATTCACAGATTTACTTTATACTATTGTGGATATTGTGCACGGGGTTAAAAATATTTTCTTATTACTAAAATAAAAATATATTTGAACTAAAACTACTACTATGGAGATACAAGGGACACCTTCCTAATTTAAGATTGTATTGATTTAATGGGACTGTCTCAGTTACCTGATGACCGAGACAGTCCCATTCCTCCTGCACTAAATCTTTGTCTGAAGCACACTATAGGATTTAAAGGATCTTGCAGATTGCTAGTATATATCAAATAATATCATAACCATCCTAACTTGTATTAATATACTTAATATGAAAATATTGTCTCTATAAAATAAAGTTTTAGAAAAGTTTAATATTTGAAACAAAAACTTAGTTTTTGGTAGTGAAATCACACTTGGCACACAAGTGTTAATCGTTTTTGAAATTAAAATTTTTAAATTACTACTGGCAATGTCCCAATTTTCTTGTGCTCCATTCCAACCCACTCTTCCCTACTGTAAAGCAGTTTTGGCAATTATAATATAATACAATCCAGTTATATATTTTCTAAAACAATTCACATCAGCAAAGCTCTTTGGGATCCTCAACACGTTTTTAAAAGTTCAAAGGGATGTGGGTCCAGCTTCAGTTTGTGAAGCTGTATTTTTACTCTAAAGAAGTTGATTCAACTTGTCTTATTGGGGTTATTGAGTGCAAATTGACACTACGTCGTACTTCCTTTTGTACAATATCAAATATTGTCTGTAACGATTTTTATTGTGTTGAGTGAAGCGGAAAGGACAGCTTTTCTTATTTATCTAAAAGTATTTGATTTGTTTTTAAGGATTTTTATCTGACCAAGTTTGATGTCTGTGTTAATCTTTGGTTTCCACTGTGATATAACATTCGTTGAACGTAGAATGTGGCTTGATTGCTGTTGATAATTGTTATGTTCGAATGAAATATTCAGTCAAAAATGTCCCAAAGGCTAAACCAAACCAATTTTCTCGTCAAGGGTATAATCACCAATAAACCAATTATAATATTATGAGATACATATCCACATCCTGTTAAAATAAACCAGTATTTTTTTTTTTTTTTTTTTTTTTTTGTTTCTACGCTTACAGCAAATTTGTTTCCTCAAAATTTCCCTAGATGGCGTATGGTAGGATGTGTATTCAAATTTTTCATTTTTTTCATTTTTTCATAACAACTCCCATCCGTTAACACATTCGTGTAAATGAACTCAAATCCATGAACGTAGGACGAAACATGGCCGTGCAGGATTTTCAGCGACGCCCATAGTTCGTCGTCGTCATAATTTTCCTAAAATTTATGATCGCGTGGGAAATATTCAGCAGCTATGAGTACGTGTACCAGTATGTGGTAAGATTTAATTGAACCCCTTTTCCTAATAAACACGGCATGTAATTGCGCCTGGCTACGACTGATTTGAGTTAGGAAAAATGCTTTTCAATAACACGTGTTCCACTGCGTTTTAACGGTGCTAATAATTTAGAAGCGTGATGCCAAAGGTGGCCCCCCTCATTTTTAAATGCACGCTTTCCTTAAACGCATAATTAGATACGGGGTTTATGGCAATTTGGGAGGGAAGTGTATGAACGGGGCTCCTACTTTGCCACTTTTGCTCCCATGTTCGTTTCAATGAAATTAATGGTGAGCGATTCACACTGATCATTAACTTCCTCTATCTATAATTTCATTGTTTCGTACGTGTTAGCTGCAAATTATTTTGACGCGTTGGATTAAACCATTTACAATAATTTGTTTACAGTATCAGTAAGATAGACAGTTCTTTTTTTATTGTAAAAATGTGCACTTGTTTTTAATGAAACTATATACAGTTAAAACAACTTTTGCCTAGAGTGGCACGAATAAAAGTGAAAGATACCTGCTAAAACAAATGTTATCATTGTTGACAATGTGCTGTGCACTAACAATGCAATTTGCACCTCCTTCAATGTTTAAAAATAATCATCTAGGTTCAATACTTAAAAAAGTTAAAGATACCTGCTAAAACAAATGTTATCATTGTTGACATTATACCATGTGCACTAACATTACAACTTGTACCTCCTTCAATGTTTAAAAATAATTATCTAAGTTCAATACTTAGAGCTTCGTGTTATGTATGAAACAAAAACTTTGTATTTATACGAATAAAAGTGAAAGATACCTGCTAAAAAATTGTTATCATAGCACCTTCCTTCAATGTATTATACGAATTCTATTTATTTCCAGAATTCCTTATAATCTTGAGTTCCAAGTAAAGTTGTGCTTTGTCCCAATGGTGCATGTTACAAACCACATTCATCACATTTAGTCTAAAAAAACAATGCTTCACAGTGTCTTTTCTACGAAGATAACACTTAATTCTTTGAAGTTGAGTTTCAATTGGAATGAACAACTTTAGCTGATAAGACAATGTGCCCCATCTTTACAGAAACACCAGGAAATAATAGCTGTAACTTGGATTCTAAATTTTTTTTAGGGTTTTTCTTCATAATCGGTAAATTAAAGTACATGCTTTATAAGATGCATCACTTTTGAAGGCATTGCCAAGAAAGAGTTGGCCACTCTTAAAGATATTTGCGAGTGTCGTGTTTGCAAAATAAGTGCAGGTATACTTTCACGTCGAGTGCGTTTAAATTGGTAACCGCACTCCTGGCTTTATTTGAGGTAAAATGGATTTAGTGGACAAGTAATTGTTTACCCATGCAGCCACGGCGTGCCGTACTTGCACTGTTGGATATTTGTTCGGTTTCTGGACGGCAAGCTGGTGCAGCTTTTCTCCAGATTTGCAAAGGAATAGGAAAGCCCAAACCGACAAATTGCGAGATGGATGATCAGCTAGGCAAACCCCATTTAAGCCCACTAAGCTTTTTCAAGCTGTGTAGGTTCAACGGGGATCACGCCCTGCCTTATTTGCCTTAAAGTTTACCTGCACACTCTGGAGAAAATTCTGTCTTGCATGCTATTGCCACGTTAAGCGCTGGTCATGGCCTGCTGTTTTGATATTTCATAAAACTGGAACCATCTCGTATGCCAAATGTGAAAATGGACCACGTTCTATACATGATTCATGAAGCAGCCGGCCACAGCGGAATGGCTGCCCCCTGCCCATGGCCTGTGAATTTACGACCATGTTTGTCCCTCATCCACCCTCGAATAAAGCATCGTGTCTTATGCATTCATACTGAAGCTCTTTTTCTACGAGAAATCATTAATCGTGGGCAGTTCTTGCGAGGGTGTACTCGTTTTTATGCATTATGGGACATGCACTCTGAGCAAAAAAAAAATAATGGGTTGCGAAACACGACTGCACTGCCATATTGCACAGTCGAAGAGAAAGGGGATGTGAACTTCAGAAATTTTATTTAAGCATTTTAGAAGCAGTTTTCTGCTTTTCCAATGGTGTTCTAAGTGATCATTTTCACCTAACCATCTACTCTTAATGCTAAATAAGGTGAGGTGGTGGTTTCTGTGTTGTTAAAGAGTGAAATATGAACAGAAATTTGGGTTTGGGCGTGGAGCATGAACACGTGTATAACCGTGCTAACCCACTTTGACGATTCCCTCATGGAATCCAATACCCAAATTTACATACAGATGTGATGTTAGAAGAAACGTGAAACACTGTTGGGAGCTTGTTTGACTAAATTTACATTTTAATATAGTGTTGAATGCACGACTAACAGGCTCAACGAGCGAAGGTGGATTCAAGATGGCCGCCACTATAGAAAACATGGCTTTGTCGGTGTGGGAATCCATTACAATTGAACTCGATTTTGAATGATGGAAGTGTCATACCGTAGGTGGATTAAAGGACTTCAATATTGTTTCTAATATATTTAAATATAAATATGATTAATGATTGCTGCATGTGGTATGCGTCGGGGAACATTTATTACAATACGTTCTAAAAAAATGCGATATTTTTGCATTAATATTTTAACTAGAAATTGATTATATACCGCGTCGTTATCGATTTGCTTGTAAGCCTGGTGCTAGTTCTAGCTCGTTGAGGTATCGACAAGGCGTCCAAAGTTCATTCTTGACTTTGCCAAATGATTTCTAGTTAATTATTTAGTCATTGATAACCTGATGGCAGCAAATGTTGTTTGTTGCAGACAGGCCTAGTTTAATTCTTGGCGGTGAATGCAGGGTTATCATTATCGATTGGCCAGTGCCAACCCTAAAAATTTCTCACTGTTTTGGTTAAAAAAAAACTTGCTGTTTTCAACTTCTAGGAAGCAAGTTCAACAAAATGACCCTTCTTTTACCTAAATGACCTGTGGCTAACCGTGGCAAATCGTATATGGGAGGGAAGGGGGACACCCTGTACGGCAAATGCGAGCTAATTTGAATGAATGGGTGGAACACCTTTCATAGAAATGTCATTGCATTATGCTTGAATAAATAAAATAGGGTTGTTATCAAAAAGCATCATAATCACCTCCATTTGCACAAATAAATAATATAAACAAGCGCTATTTATTCGCATAAAGATGGGGATGTGAGGCGGCATAAATTAAGTGCAGTTTACCGCCTGTTTAAGGACAGAAAATGGTGGCTCGTTTGAATAATTTCTGGGATACGAGACGTTTGTTGTAATTATTTGTGCCTTCCGGATTTCATAAATAAAAAGGGAGAGTTTAAAAAAATTGTTGGCAGTTTATCAAAGCTGGTGCAAGGAAACTCGCATAAAAATGTGACTAACACCTAAAAGAGGGACTGACACCATTTTTTAAAAAAAAATTTACTGCCAAGCACCGACTTGACATTTCGGCAAATAAGCTCGTAGATTTTAAATATGAGAGAATTGTGCCCAAATTGCAATCATAGATAGGGGCAGGAATTTATTACTCTTCTGCTTCTGGAAATAAATAGTGAAGAAAATCAATAATTTTTTTAGGGATGAGAACGTATGGCAGTATATAGGGAGAACTAGAGATGAGTATATACATAAATGGGAGGGGCACAATTTCAGACTCTTTCTCTAAACAAGAAAGCTTCTGGGGGGTAACTTAACCCCCTTCTGTGATTGGCTTTTATGACAAATTACAAAAAGGATGAAAGTTAGGCGGGCAGTCTTTTTCTTTTATTCTCTATGTGATGATGCCATGCATGTGTATATTATTGCAAATTTTTCGTTTTTTGCATAGGCCTGTGTGCATTTTTCGGAGTTTTCGGCGTTCACGTATTAGACGGAGCATTAAAGGATGATTAGAAAGGCTGCCATAAAGTGCCTATAGCGAAAAAATGAAGATACCTTGGGAATTAGAGCTTTCATTTTGATTATATTGCTAAACTTCCGTAGAGCCAAGTTTGCTTCTCGGATGTGAAACCTCAGAAGCTTGGAGATTAATTTCAAAGTGAACGTCTGTTTTCGTATACCACAACTTCTTTATACTAGGTATTCTATAGAGATGGAAGTAAGAATGATAGACTGATGTTATTGTCTTTTTCCATGCACAGTTAATGTAAAATTTTGCATCATGCAAATCTGCAAAAGGGTTATTCAAAACGGACGTCCTCAAGAGGGGGGTTGGAGGGATGTCTGCCGGCATGTGGACCCCTTGTGGACAAGGGGGAGGGGGAAAGCCATTATGGACGTTCACTAATGATGATATTTATTCATTTTTTTATTTTCTGTTTAACTGAGATTTAAAAGGTTAGTGAAAGGAAAATGGACACCAGAAATCTACTTTGGTTTGTAAAACCCTGTGGTAAACACCAATGTTATACTCAGGGAATTTCCGTTCATCAAGAATATCTGGTAAAATGTCGCAGAATTGGTAGCGAGGAAGGTGCTTTGAAATTTATAGGATGGGCCTTTGTATGTTCCAACAAATGTTCTGGACACCCTGCTTTTCAACAACAAAAAATAAAAGTCTGCGCTAAAATGGACACCATGTGAACAGGGGGAGGAAGGGGGAGTGAATTTTTGTAGTAGTTTCTGGGAGTTTTTTTTTAATAACTCCTAAGGTTTCTGAACTTGGTAGTTTTTAGCCTTTAATATTTAAATCAATCACAACATTCATATGTAATACATTTTATTTAGTCCTGATTTTATTTCGTGTTCAGAATTGTAAAATTGTGTATTTGTGGTGTTTGGTCAGAAATAGCAATAGCAGTTGTCTTTCAGTTAGTATATAATTTTTAAGCTGTTATGATTTGGTACATATGTCGTTCTTGCTTGTGTTGAGTTGCAGTTGAGATTGTCATTATTCCGGCAATTTTTTATATTCTGTTTCGTACATGCGTAAGAATGTAATTTTCCAACTGGTAGAAGGATTTGTAAGTTGTTCGAGATTTACTGTAATTATTACGTCGTTGAAGATGCTTTTATGGCAACGTTATCTTTACTTCCCATCATTAAATGGCTTTCTTTGTGCATTATTGCCAAATTTGATTAGGCATAACTGTAAAAATAATTTAAGATGCATTATAAAAGTTTTACTTTTCTAAGCTATTCTTATAAGTTCCATCATAACTTTAGATTAGATCAAAACTGTATATCAGCATAGATAATAGTAAAACAATAACAATAATAAATTGAAAAAAATGAGGGGCCATGTGGTCAAACATCGTGACCCTTTTGTTGGGAAAACACGTAAAGCAGCTCGCTGAAACAATTATTCAAAAAGTATATCACTTCATCTAAATCTTGCATATT
This sequence comes from Julus scanicus, assembly GCA_034698625.1. NCBI lineage: Eukaryota > Metazoa > Arthropoda > Diplopoda > Julida > Julidae > Julus > Julus scanicus. The sequence continues at coordinate 18,908 of JAQGBW010001139.1, forward strand.
ATCATAAATAATGGAACATTATCTACGTAATTAAACTTTTTTGCTTTTCTTTTGTAACATAAATTCTTTATCTTATCTCTATGAGTTTAAACTGCTGCTGCTGTTGTGAGAAGTCGTGCACTTACATTGTATGTAAAAATCTTAGATTTATCTGGGTACGTTGCCTTCAACACAGTTGATCCAACGTAGTATTTTGATAGGTTTTTTAATGAATATGTTTCGTGAAAAAAAATCTTCCTTATTTATTTGCATCCCTGACAAATTCATTTTTAGGAAAGCTAAATATGGTATCAAGAGTATTGTTTTTAGTGCTGAAATGGGACTAGACTATCTCAAATTTATGCGAAAAATGATATGGTATACATTCGCGTTTAACCCCCTTGATTGAGGGTCTTACTTTGCTGCATCGCCATTGGTGGAAAATAATGGAAAACTTTGAGGATTTAATTATATAAAAGGGCTTTTTTATGCACCTGAGTTTTTTATTGAAGAAATTCTAAATACCTGTAAATGGAATTTCAGATGCATTTTGCCATCTTCTGAAACAACGATGGATAATTATCGTTGTTTCACTAGAATAATTAAATAAAAATCTGTTTGGTGAAATATAATTAATTTTGATAAATGAAATATTTTATGAAACATTTATAATACTTGCATGATGTGCCTACAAGCACTTGTATGACCACCAGCTTTTAGTCATTGGTAAATTATCTTAATGACGTCACCATTCATGCAGCAGCTGGTCGATGGATAGTCTCTGAATTGTGGTAATAATAAATGGTGACCATGAATTGCTTTCAATATACTAACATTGAACATTTTAATAACTCGATTAACAGCTTTGAATGGGTGGTAAAGTTTACGACTTAAATCTTAAAGATTAGCAGAATGCAAATATAATTGGGGCAAATGCATTCTTTGAGATGTTTTCATTGCATAAAAGCAGCCTCACCTATTTTTCAGAGCAATTTACAAGCCATCTGTTGCCATGCAAATTCATCTGTGATAAATTGCTGGCAATTCATGATTGCGCTAATTCTCCTTATGCGTGGGAGTAACGCACTAGTCGTTGGATTCAAGAAGCAGTGGACGTTTTTTCAGACATTGAATTTATGTTAATGCAACTCTCACGAGCTGCTTCAACAAAATGAAATATTGGAGGGGACTGGTCAAGAATTTTAAAAACAATAATCCAGTGCTTTTCGCATTGCGGACACTCTCATTGGTACTTTTAGGCGACTGTCTAAACATCTAACTCTTATCACCTGGATTCGTGTTTTGAGTGTCTGCAGTCTGAGTAATGCTAACAATTATATTAGTCTGAAATGCTTTTACCTGTTAATGAAATGCGCTATGTCCACATCTGTGACAAGAAGACAAATTTCCACACTCATCTACATATGAACAACAACGCCTTGCCATATTGTATACGGGATCTCATTTGCAGCCTAACTAAAGAAACTTTAATTGAAAAGCTTTACGTTTTGTTATTGTACTAATGTTGTTTACAGTTGTTTAGTGTACTGATGCACGCTATAGTGCCAGACAGATAGTCAGACGTGTATTGCTTGCTTTATGCTTGTTGTTGACAGATGATATTCCAACATGGATAAACAAAACAACAAAGCAAACAAAAAATATTATCAGGGATTAATAGTGCTTACGATCTCCGTTGTCTTTTCTGAATAGCTATTAGCTTGATCGTCATTGATTTGTATGCATCATATGATATCTTTAACCTTCTAAATGGTAACAGGAGACAGTTGTGTATCTATCTGATAACTTGAAAAATTGTTTTGCAAGGGACCTTTAAAAAAAAGTCCTCAAGAGGGGTAGGGGGTGGGTCTACTTGCATGTGGACACCATGTGTACAGGGGAAGAGGAAATTAAGCCATTATGGTCGTCCACTAATGATGGTATTTTTTTTTTTTTTGGAATTTGTTTTATTGAGTTTTAAAAGTCAATGAATGGGGAAATGGACACCAGGAGATATCTCCAGTCCCTAATCTACTTGAATTTTTAAAACCTCGGAAAAGTAGGGAATTATGCCTAACTTCGTGATAAACACCAATTTTATGCTGGAATTTTCCTTAAGCCGGGTCTCCACCAAGACGTATGCATACACGTATTTACAAACATATGCAAAAAAGTTTGCCCTCCGGGTTTGTTTCAGCCGCCATTTTGTAAATATATGTAAATATCAAAATTGTGCACCTATTTAGCTATTTAGCTATTTAGCCTAAATAGCTGTATAATTTTGATATTTGCATATATTTAGAAAATAGCGGCAACCTTCTTTGCATATGTTTGTAAAAACGTGTTTATACGTACATGTACGTCTTGGTGGATACGCAGCTTTAGATATCAGGAAATTTTCGTTAATCAGAGAATTCTGAAAAAATGTCGTGGAATTGGTAGCGAGGCGGGTGCATGAAATGCAAATAGGATGGGCCTTTGTATGTTCTAACAAATTTTCTGGACACCCTACTTTTCACACAAAATTAAGGACATCTATGAGGGGGAGGGAAGGTGGTGTCTGGGATAAAATGGACACCATATGAACAGGGGGTTGGAGGATAAAGTCAATTTTTGAAGGAATTTCGGGGGGAGGGGGTAATGGCTCCCAAATCAGTCACATGTCAAACACGTTGTTGAATATACGATTCTCATAATTCGTTTATGTTGTTCATACAGTATCATCGTATGTTGACATGTTTGAAAATATCATCAAAATGGTATTAGCAGTTAGTTAATAAGGTTGGTTAAATAATTTCAGAAGTTATCTGCCTGCTAGCTAGTTAATGGCGAGAACGGAATGACAACGCCTGATGTGATTTGAATCTCAAGTGCAATTTTATACAGTAGCCTATACTTATAATTATATCTTAAGAAAAAAGGAAAGGTTGCCTTGTTGAACTCATTTCCATTTCAATTTTTTTTACATAAACGGCTTCTGTTCATACATATTTGAATCATGTATTTATGCTCGATTAGGGTGATATTTTAGTTGTTTTTTATACGTTTTTGAAGAGGCATGGCAGGTGTTTTCATGTATGTTGTATTTTATTGCTATATTGCTCCCCTTATTTTTTTTTCTAGAAAATTGCGTCAATTTTACCCATGCTCCTTATAGTTATTATCGTAAAATATTGAATCTGTATGGTGGGGACCTAAGTTTGATGCGCACAGTAGCCAACTGTTGGATCACCCTGAAATTTTGTTGTCATGATGAGGGTAAAACTGAGACTTATTGTACGACAATAAAAAGCTCATTGCCCTAATTAGCAAATTTCTGGTCTGATAACAGTTTTGCTCCGGGCCAATTGCCAGTTACAAAACCTGTGGGTATCTCCTTGTACTTTGTAAATCCATTCCACAGTGTCAGATTCTAACGTGTGAGAGGGGATTTTTTTGGCTTACCTTTATCGGGGCATTAAGGTCAGTCTGAAGCTCATTGTCATTCTGGAGACGTATCATGTTTACTGCAAAATTTGGTGTGCAGCTTAGCTGGAAGCAAGTTTTCGGTTTTTTTCTGCAAAAAAAAAGCAGCAGCCAGCAGGGGTCGTTGTATGCCAACATAAAGGCAATGTTAAATTTGATAGTTCTTGGAGTTCATTATAACTACGTTAATTTGTCAAAAAACGTGAGAATTGAGAGATTTATGTTATCGTGTTTGCTTTTTTAAAATGGCAACCGCCATTGCAGACTAAGTTTTCCTTTGAAGAATCTTATTTATGTGGTCTCTTAGATAAAGGATAGATACATTGGCAGTCATTCAAGTCCTCTGAACTCCCCATTTTTTTTACTTCTCTCTGCGTATGACTGTAAACCTTGATTGGGTTTAAAGCCCAAATAAAATAGCAGCGCTAAAATACATGTTTCACTCGAAATTGCCAAAAAAGACCATTTTCCATCATATCATCATAATTATATCTACTCATTGGATAACAAGCCACCAGAGAATCGTTTTGAATCTGACGTAGAAAAGTAGTTTACGAGTTGCAGTTATGCTTTTGTATACTGACCAAAGTGACCATAAATAAAATTCTGCCAAGTCGAGATAAAACGATTTGCTGTCCATTGAATTCTAATATGGCTCTATCAAAATGATATTGCTGCGAGTCCAGTTTTGGAATCCCGCTTCTGTATCAGATGAGATACTTTATTAATGTTTTATGCATTTAAACTTTCCTGTGAATCGCAAAAATCAATATTTGAACAGGGGAGCCGCTGACAGGGGCTCACTTATTGATTGTATCAATAATGGGGAGCTATTGGGCATTCATTTTAATAGCTTCTTGTACAATTATTGCTCGTCTTTTACAAAACCGAAACGGAGATAACTAACGTGCCTTCGTGCAATAATCAATATTGGCGTTATGTACCATATATACAGTACTCGCGAATTTGGACTAGAATCGATTTTGGAAGCGCAAGTACAAATTGCAGCGGCATGCCAGCTAATTAGCCGGACATGCAATTAGCATTTTTCTACGTTTTGGTTTGGCCATCATAGGTCAGTTGCAAGTTTACTAATCCGAGCCCATAGGTTAGAAAAGTGTTTACATTTGTATTTGAAGGGCATCTATACAGTATAGACTAATCATTACATTAGATTAAATTGACTTTATTCGGGATACACTTACCCCTAGTGGCGATTGTGAAACGTGCACTTCAGAATGGTTATGAATTATGCCTGGACACCTGTTTGTAATAAAAATCCCTTTAATTGGACAAATTGGGTGTAAATTAAACTCAAACAAAAATTAATTTTTAAAACTCTCTACAAAATTCTTCACTCTATCTGGAAAATCATTATGGTAATTGGTAATGGGATGGCGGTCCTTGATAGTGTAAGGATCAACCCTTGAAATCCTAGAAATATAGTTGGATTCCATGAAAAATTTGACCTTAACCATGATAATGACCATTTAAGCAGTTTCTGTGAAAATGTGCTTAAACACATACGCCACTAGGGGGTTCAGAGCAGGAATAATAATGGGCCTTTCAAAAAGGGCGTCCTTAAGAAGGGGTCAATCTGAAAATATGGATAAATGTTGTTGAATTGTTAGCGAGGCCGGTGCTTGGAAATGTATGGGATGGGTTTTTGCATGTTCCAAAAAAAAGTTCTGGACACCCTACTTAAAAAAAAAAAAAGATTGAGGACGCCAATGAGGCAAGGAGGGGGAAGGGGGGCTGGTCTAGAATGGATCCCATATGTTTAGGGGGGGGGGTCAATTTTCAAAAAAAATTCGTGGAAAAAAACGCTGAAGTCATTTTTTTGTTAAACTTTTTTTTTTGTAGAAGACCTTCGATAGTTTTATTAAAATGCTAAAATTGAATTATAAAGCCATAATTTTGGTGCACCTAAACATGAATGGAATCTCATACATTATAGAAGGCTTTCACCTAACTGCTATCGAATCGATATAATGAATTTGATACGCTTTCCTACAGACACTGGGAATTTAATAATAGTTTTTGATATGGTTTATAGAACTTAAGAATGCCTTCGCAGTGGATCTCACAGTCTTCGTTTCTGGCTTCCTGTTCATTAATTGACATCTTTTTGATTGTTATTAGATCGTTTTAAATAGAGCTACTAAATTGATTTTTTTTTCTCCTTTTTTTTATTAAACATTAATGAAAAACCCACACAGCTTATATGTTGCCATCAGCAAGTTAATTAGCTGTGGGTTTAAACTCTCGTGCAGTCGGCTGTTTATATCAATCTGAATTTCCCTTGAAATTAAGAAATTTAATCCTGTCCTGGTCTAGGCTGGCTGGTAGATGCAAATTCAATATTCGTCGATTAAGTTTCCAGGAAGGCAAAGCTGAATGTGTCGTTAATGTTAATCATAGCTCATGCACGTGTTATTATCCTACGAGTTCACCTGCGCCTAAGTATAGGTTTCCTAACTCTATATATTTACAGCAAAAATTTCTTGACTATTTTTTTTTTGTTGTTGTTGTTTTAATTGCTCTTAATTACAAAAGACAGTCGCCATGGAAACTCGCTCGGTCCAATAGGGTTGGCATTCTCATCATTTCGTTCAGCGTTTATCCTATATATATGCACAATTTCTGGGTGCGCCCAACACCCATTTCTCACGACCTGGTCTATTTCTCACCCCTATAATAACTAAACGATTTTTTTTGTATGTACGCAAATCAACTCCCTTTCAATATATGCATTTCGGAGAATTTCTGTTAATCCTGCAACCGCCATCTATTATTATGACCTATATGCAATACGCCACCTTTTGCATAACAAAAGCAATTGCATGAGGAAACTCTTTGATCTGTCTTTGTTGTTTGGTGCGAAAGTAGTTCAAAACATTCGTTCGCATATTAATAATGCATTATTTGGCCTACGTGAGATATTGCTGAGTGGTTTCTTTTCTACTTCGGCACATTGAATTTCTATGGATATTTTTCTTATCGTGCTTTTCTGTTTTCATGCTCGAAGCACGACTATTTAAAAGTGCACTTATGCCACAATTACGCATTTTTCGAGCACTTATTTCGACTGTTGAGAACGTCTTAAGCTTTTTGAAACGAGAATGGGGCGCAATGTTTTCTTACCTTAAATTATAGGATTAACTGACTCGTGTATTTTCTTAAGTAAATAACTTGTAATGGTTTCAATGCTTTTTAATGGTTTATTCAAAATGCACATACTAATTGTGTACGTTATTGTTTTTCAACAATACCTAGCTGTGTATCTGAAAGAATCGATAGGCATCGCTTCAAGTGCAGATGGGAGATTAATGAAAGCTTACTTAATGATTACCTTCTTTGTTGCAATACCTGATTTTGAGTAAACTTTTAAACTTTACATGCTTTCTGAGAGACATGAAAGATACGAGATATTGTGTTTGGTATATACATTTGTGCGCCTAAAGGGGTACTTGAGTGTATAACACTGATGCTGTTTCTGATTGCCTCACAACAGGGATTCTAAAAAAACAGCTCACAAAAAAAGTACCAACATTTGAAAATTACCTTGCTAAATAGATAGATGTACAATCTCCATTGCAATGACTACGCAATACAAATTTGTATTTCGTATTTGTCTTCTATTTTCATTCCAAGTTGCTTATAAGCTGACTTGTCCATTGATTTTTACCATTTTTAGCACTCACCAAACTACTGAACATGTTTCAGTAGCTTTGTTTTAAAAATCATGTTAAATACTACTACTGCCTGTGTTTTTAAACCGGTGTGCCGTGGAGGGTCTGTAAGATGTTACCAATTTTACATGTCACAATATGTCCACTGTGCATTCCTATTAGATATGGACATTTGCAAGACTTGTTATAGAAATGTGTTGTTTCATTGTTTCTGTTCCTAAAAACAGTGCAACAGTAGCAGCATCTTGCAAGGCACGTTGCGATGGACTTCATTTTCCTCATTGTTTCTCTTGTCCTGTTCAAGTGTTTGCCAATTTGAAATAGTGCGATACAAGATCTGTTCGCTACGGCGCTGCATCCAATTACGTTACCTTGCAACTCGCCTCCCCCTTCATTTGCCAGCTAATCTAGACAGCGTCGTTCAATAAACTGTTTTCGTTTTTCGCCAAAACAACGCACTTGTGGTCGTTGGCTATACAAACACTCTTGGTTGTACGGTTTTAAAACGCAGCACACGTGCTGCTCGGCATTTAAAATAGCTCATCTCCGTAAGCCGGAAGGAATATAAAGTACGCTCGGTGTTTGTACGGCAGCCGCACACCGGGTTTTAAATTCAATAAATTGCTTACAACGCGTCTGAACAGCACTTTTCCAAATGATACTTAAGCACCACCGCAAACTATTTCGCGTTGTTAAAGTGTCAATTGCACGTCTCCTATTTTATATATCTTTTATTGAAGAATTGGAGAGAAAGTGCGCAAGTTTAATACTGATCGTGCTTTATGTATCTCTGTGCACTTTTATCGATACATGTTTATGTTGATGGGAGGTTCGGTGCCAAGCTCCTGTACACTTCTACTGCACAACAGTCAATATATTGACGCCTTTTCGGGACTGCATTTAAAATTGAAATGCATTTCCTCGCATGCACTTGATGATGATGTTCTGGGCGATTAGCATTCACAGTGCTTTATCGTTACTTCTTCTTTCCCCTGTCTTTACACTGCTCCATGGCTAGGACTAACAATGTCCCATACATCTACATGCTATCTACCTATAACGACAGGGCATTTGCTTACGTGATGGATTTTAGTGAAACGCTTTTATTGAAATGCGAGGGGGTGGGCAGGCACGGTTAAATTTTTTTTTTCTGCCAATGTCACCCGAAGAAGAAATGGAAAAATGAATGACGAATGCGGGGATTTTAATCCCCAAATCCAGGAAGACTTTCTCCTCTGGCGGTGGAATTATTCAGGCGCTTAAAACTAAGGCATTACCACCACCCGAAGAAACTCCAAACGCGTAATAAAACTTGAAATTTACGATTTTCCTCGCGTAAATACTTAAATGTTTGCAAATCTAGGATGATTAATAGTAGAGTTGTATATGTAATGTCTAAACAGCTGTTTCATGCTAGCAGCGCCTCAGGTGGATAACCGAAAAACCTAGTTCTAAAGGAAATGAAGCGGTTAAAAGTAAGGAAGTTATGCATGCCAGTATCAAATCTTCACATTCAGTCAGCTTATTTTTACTATTATTCCAGGATTTATTTCACGATGTAACCACATCTATTGTAAAGTAAAATGTTAAAATGGTGTGCACAGTTGTAAAATGTTTAATTGCTCCAAACTTTATATACAAGTACTTGTTTATGGTCGATTTTGCTCCAGTATATACCATAGGAGCTGCAGTACTGTACTCGCAAAATACTCCTGATTATGTTAATTTTCTACTAAAATAGATAAAAATCCAAATTGAACCATGGTTAACCGATTAGTGCTGGTGTACCTGGCACTTTGAATGTTTTATAGGCATTTAGGGGAACTAACTGTATGGGGCGTTTGGTAACGTGCATCATGCCAATATTGTGATATTCCATGGTTCATCTTTAGAGGCCTTTAGGGGGTGATTAGGTCATCATTTGGGTCCCATTATCAGATTTCTAAATAATTTTATTTCCCATTTGTTCATCTTCGTACTGTCATTTGAAAAAAAGAAAAAAAATCTTGGACGTTTTCGTGTTGGTCTGCCTAACTTCTTGCAGCATGTTTTTATATTTGCGATTCGTTCGCAATGTGGTCTTGTCCAATTGCTTTTGCCATTCCTTCTTGCATGATGCGCATTTTACTATTTCAAGAGCGGGATTTTTATCGATTGACCGCCCCACTACAGGGAGTTGTTATCAGCAGGAGAGACATTTGCATGAGATTTGCACCCGGTGCCAAACTGTGTCCACAGATAAAGAAATCCCCAGTGACAAGGCAGGGGCAAAAAAATCCTCTTTATATTTTATATGCCACTTTAAACATTTTATATGTTCAATGCTTCCCTGATTTTTCAAGTAGCTTCTTTAGGGGCCTGAACCATTCCAGAATCAAGAGCCAATTTGCCGAACTTTATAGTTCGGCAGATATTCCGAGCGCTAAACACAACAAACTTGAAAATTACCAACTGATATAAAATGGAGTCCTAACTGGCGATTTCGACAAATGACCACATGATCGTTGCCGTTTGAACGGCCATTTCTGCCACTCGCTCTGGCCGACATGTGCAGTAAAAATGCACGGGGATAAACTTTGATCTGACTACTGAAAGTTTGTGGTTGTGCTCCTTCAAGGTTGATCATACTTATGGAAATGCACATTCCTGAGGGTGTTGTAAAGATGCATTGTGAAAATGTTCCTAAAAAAAATGTTTTTCAAATTTACTATTCACCATTTCAGACATTGCGTCAAATTAAGAATTGTAGAAGCTTACAAAGAGGGAGTACATGTAGTTTTCTAAGGGTTAATGGATCATACTTATCAATATCATTTAAAAATTATGTCTAAGTAGCTACTGACGTAGGAGTATTCTTATTTATTTATTTATTTATTTAATGTTCCACACTCATAGAGTACAAAGGTGACCATAAGGCCAAGGAGCCATCGTATTTTGGCGACACTGCTTTAAACAACAAAAACGTTCATGTCACTTATAAAATATCAAACATTACATATAAAACTATCTCACCCGGCAATGAATTT
>JAQGBW010001140.1:0-29060 GCA_034698625.1 Julus scanicus
GGTTAACCCGGAGTTATTTTAAAGCCCGAGGTTAGTAAACCCTAGATTTAACCTCTGTTGGTGCAACCGGCCCTAAGTAAAAAAAAGTAGAACCCAATAAAAAATTCACAACTTCGTTAAAAATGCTTCGATTTAAATTAAATTTGGCCCGTATTTGGGACAATAGTGTAGGAACAAAAATGAATTCTAAAATGTGCTCAAAATGTTCTCCGGTGGCCTTTACACACCCGGAGTCAGACGCGCCATTCTTTGATTGACGAATCGAATATGCGCTGGTGGAGTACAATCCAAGTTTTCGTAATTCGTAGTTTCAAGTATTCGATATTATTGACCTCGATTTGTAAACTTTTTCCTGGAGAACTCCCCAAATTTTGTAGTCCACTGGATTCAAGTCCGGACTGTTTGATGATGGCCAGTGGTTGGATTCGATGAACTGCGGCGTTTCCCGTTGCAACCGTTCTACACCGCTCTCGCACCGTCTTGTTGAAAAATGAGAAAATCCGAGATTTTTCGATGTCCGGAAGAAGTTTTTTGTTGTTACACTAGTGTTTTATGTAAGTGGTAAATTTTATTTAAATCGAAGCATTTTTCACGAAGTTGTGATTTTTTTATTGGGTACTACTTTTTATGACTCGCAATGTAAATGCACTTAGTCGATTCTTAACTGCTAAGGTTTTTGGGAGTTTACCAGAAAGTTAACTTGTTTTGTGCTGGACTTCAAAGAAATGAAACCCACTGAAAACATGGGAGTTCTGGGTGGTAACACGTACACATCGTTATCAACTGCGTAACAAGCTGTTCCAACCACGTTATATGGTGCTCAAAAGTCTCCAAATGACCCGTGAAAAGTTCGTGTCTTCTTGTAGGCAGGTTAACACTCCATTCGCCCACATGCACTTTCAAGTTAATTTCAAGAATTCGTGTGTGCGAAGCAAGATAAAAGGATTTCTGTACAAGATGAAAATGGCTTTCTACGAGTCTTCCATGCCAATGATAAGAAAGCGCCACGCAATTCACCCCAGCAACTTTTGCCTGATAATAATCAACTTTTTGATGAAGATGCCAGCTCCCTATGGAGCGAGAAGAAAAACTGAAAACAGAAGGTTCAATCCCCAGTTAAGAGGACACGTCGATTTTTTATTCAGTATAAATTAGCCTCCAATCCCTTGGAGTTATAAATTTTAACCTTTTTGTTTCTATAAATCTTCTCCAGCATAGTCCAATTAACAAGTGCCTGGCTGGGACATGGAGCTAAATATGATATCCATGGATGATATAAATCAAATTTCAACAAAACAGCGACGTATAGTTTATAACTTCTGTGAGGATAAAAAAAAGAAAAAAATCAAAGGCTAAGGTCCTATTGCACACCAGAGTTTTTACGTAGATAATATAAAACAGTAGCTGCATATTTGCATATAATTAAAGTTGACGAATACGCAAACTGGTTTCTACGCAACGTGGAGAGAAATTCGCTTTCCATGCTAATATTTATCAAAAGCCAAAGATTTTTTTTTATATAATTTTTGCAGAAATGTCAATAAAGTAATTGGCTAGAAAATGGATGGCGGTTTTAATACGTTCTTTTTCTGCGCTCGGTTTACAATTAAATTTGAATTTTCATTAAAAAGGTTTTTGGTTGATAAAATCTAAGGCTGACAGAGCGTCACGTGTCGAGCTACAAAAGGGAAAAAGGATTTTATATTACATAATTAACTAGCCTAAATTCACTTTTTGTGTCTTAATAAATGTGCCATTGACAGCGAACTGATCAAAAACATCATTCGAGGTTTTTCATAGTTTACATTAGGCCTACTCATAGGACTGATCAATAATATTCGAGGCACCCGTATATTGACGACAATGAAGAACTTTCAAAAAATCTAAAATTAATTAAGTTATCAACGCTAAGAAGATAGTTTCTTAGCAAACTGTCAACTCATTGTGCCCATTTGATGTGTACCAACTTTTCGAGCTTTATTCTCCTTTTTGTTATTTTATTTTATTACTATATAAAAATGGTTGTACACGAGTTTTATTAAAACTATAAACACATAATAACAACTCTCCATTCAAAGATAATTTCATCTAAATTGCTTGGCAAATCTTTCAAAAAAGTTTGGTTACCTGATCAGATTCAATTTGATCAGTATATTCAATGGTGCAAGGAACGGATTCCTAAAACATGGAATATGTAATCTCAACTGAACATCTCAACATTTTTCTAAGTAGTCAGAACACAAACAATTTTGCAATTAAAAACCATCTCGTAACTTTCTCAATTATGTAACAAATAACTTTCAATTCCTTGTCTCTCCTAAAATTACAGGTACAATTACATAAAATTCCAATTACAAGGGTTCGAGGACTACTGTTATAAAGTTATACAATATTAATTTGAAATTTTTTATCTCACAACTTGCTTTATTTTATGATCATTGAAAATGTCATTCGTTTGGATTATTATAAAATAAGCATCCTATAATTTTTCTCTGGACAGTTAGGACAGATTTCAAACGGTAAAAATACTAATAGTGTTATAAGTTTTAAAAAATGGTTGTTTACTGTTACCAACTGAATAATGAAATAAAATCTTATGACTTTTTCAAATATCCACAACACTGTAAAGGCACGTAAGAATGGCTATTGAATTGTGCTTGATAGAGTGTACATGAATTTTTTAATCACAACAAAAGATGCTTTTTGCGGTATATCGAACGCACAGCTGCTTCAAGTATCCCAATCTTGATCCCAAACATTACATATTGATTAAATTTTACTTTTCAATCCCAAAACAACAAAAGGGCACCATCTTTCTAGAATTTCGGCGGAGAAACAGGCTGCTGAAATCCAATTTCCATGGCAAAAAATGCCTGAAATTATAAACCCTCCTCTACACATATCTGATTAGAACGAAAATGGAAAGTGCAATTCAGCAGAGGAAAATGGCTGCTCTACATTAAGCGACATGATATCTAAATAGTGATAAAGATTGAAGAAAGCTTTTAGGAAGTCTGTGTTTTTCTCTTCACTCGTCTTGTTTCCTTCAGCTTTTTCCACTCAGATGTGCAAAACAATTCCGAAATAACGAGTTAGGTCGGTAAAAAAAAAAAAAAGATTATTTCTAAATGAGGCGGCAAGAGTGTCATAGCTGCCATTCAAAAGACAGGTAAAGGAGAGATATGGATACCAATTAGGATTTTGCCAGTAGTATTTTTATTAAAAGCGTATCTGAGCCCTGTCATCTACTCGTTCCAGGCTTCCTAGAAGGCTGGTGGTCAGAAAAAGAAACTATAGTCTGACAAGAAGTATTAAACATCTCGCTTTTTGTTGTCACTTCTAATACAAGTCTAGAAATACTTATCGATTCTTAGGGGCTGCTGGTCAATTTGATATGACCCAGTTTTCGTATTCTATAGCACAATATGTGCACAAGAAATGGTTAAAAACCAATTCTGCATCGACTAGTTGACAATCTCAACAAGCCTCAAGTTATTACCAACGTTTAAAATCAACAAACAAGTTATTACAGTTACAGGTTAAAGCTGAAGGTAAAGGCACTTTCAATCTCAACTTTCAATGTGTACTGCAGAACATTGTCCAGAATTAAAAGTTACTTGTGCCTTGACAGAAAACCTTCAATGAAATCCAATTTCTTTACCTTTACAAATAATAGAAGCTTCTTGACGTTAATAGGAAAAAAATGTTTCGTTATTATGTACATTTTTAAAGAAAATTATACAGCAAATTCAGCAACTTAATCAATACAGCACGTTCCTATCGCCTTTGAATGGACTAATAACTAACAATAGGAGTACAGTGTATAAAACCATAATATAAACTACTATAGAAGTTCATACATTTTCATAGAATTGCCTTTTTTTTTGGTTTAAGTATACAAAACACAATTGCCAAACTAATAGCTTCTCTCTGCTGGTAAACCAATGCAAAACAACGTTTGTATGCATTTGGTCTATTTAATTAGATACGAACATAATATGCAAATGCAAAAAAAAATTGAAAAAACAAGTTATGTTATACTATAAAATTTCTGTACGTGGCTGTTACATAGTGTAATTTGCCTTGCTAGCTTTGTAAATAGAAACTCTGTAAAGCTGCCATGAAAGAAACTTAAAATTAGAAAGGCAATCAAATGGTAAAATAAAAACTGCGATGCTAAATTAAAGTTTCTACGTAGCGAGGTCTATTTTGGTGCAAATAAATAACAACAAAAACATTCTTTTTAGCAGATTGTCTGTCATGTAAACAATGCTGAGGAGTGATGAATTTATACTGTAGACAAACTGCTAAAAACAATGGTAAAATTTACTTCTGGGGTCTGCAAAAAATAAAAATATTGTGATGTTCTTACAACATTTGGTGTGCAGTGTGCGTGCACTCTTGGGAAAACAAATGAAAAAAAACCACACAAAGTCCGTCCTTCCTAGTTTTCCACCTATCTAATTTGGTAGATCTCCAAATGGTTCTCGACAATTTATAACAAAAGGAGTGCTTTCACCCCGTGTCTAAAATTACGAGTTATTTCATGAGCATTTTGGGAATGAGTGATCTGCCAACATGAATAGCTTCTTGGTTGATGAATTTAACTGTTTTCATTACTTCATAATCCCCATAACGTATAAATAATACAACAAGTGCCTTCAAGGGTGTGCTAAAAGCATAATGCAGAAGTTGTTACACATTTCATATTAGCGCTTTTTTTGGAGAAAAAAAATCTGTAATCAGTGAGAACGTTAATCTTGATTGGAGAAAAACATTTGTTACACATACCTTCACTTTTTATGTATATTTAAAATTTATGATTTGAAAATGTGGAGATGCTTTTTTTTTTTAAAAAAATTAAGTTTTTAGGACAACGATCAATCATGGTAAATATGTGCAGGCACATCTGACAACAGTGGCAACAACCTCTGTGTTTCAGCAACATCAACAACTGCCACGTTTATCCTTGTTGACTTTAAAATAGCATTTAAAATAAATACAAAATTACAAATGAAAAATATTTGATATGCCTGAACACTTCACTAACTAAAAAGTATTTGAATTACCCCAGCAGAAGGCACAACTAAACTTAACACTGGTCCATTAGCCATGAATTATGATGATTCATGGTGTGTTGCATTGTTAACTAGGATTACGAAAAAGGTTTAAATTTTGATACGTATATCTGCAATCCTAATGGGATGTTGGGATGTCAGCAATAAATTATGACGTTTATCAGGATGGTCTAAGTTTTGTTGAGCATTCGTCAGATTTTCATTGTGATTCTGCTTCGCAGGATTATGATAATCTACAACGTTGTAGAACTGACTAGGATTATAAGAAAGATAAGTTCGTAAAAGCGTCCACTGTGCACTTCTGTTTTACATCAACCTCTGTACGTTTTCTTATCAAGTGTTTTCAGAAGTTCACAAAAAAAAAGTTTCTCAAATGCATGCTGTTTCACGAATTCTCCATGTCTGTACAGGGGGTCCACGATATTCGTTGATGATTAATTAGGGATGATTAACTATTAATACGTCGAATATTTTCATTTCTACCCCATTCGAATAGGAACGTTTATAAATTTCCTTCTAAACTTCTCGTACTCCTTAGTACTTAAATTCATAATTACATACTGCATAAAAATGTAACAAAACAACTGTATGTGACATACATCTAAGAAATTTTACAGAACGCAGTAAATCATAATTTTAGAGTATAGAATATAATAAAAATGGAAAATACATTGTACATTTATCAAAATCAACTAATTTAGTAACTATTCGGTTGCAGTAAATTCAAGTGCTGAGAATTAATTACAATGGGAATTTCATGATATATTCTCTATTTCTTATTTAGTAATTATAAATAATTCTTCCTAGTCATGTAATTTTTTAGATAGCTACTTATATGTTATTCAGGAATTATCTTTGCTTTAAAACGACCTTTCTCAAACGAGTGTAGACTAAATTGGTGTCGTGCCATGAGCGTTGCTGATGACGGTGATAATGGCAACACATCCAACAATTCCAGATAAGAAGCGACACTGGCAGATAGGCCACCATCTACGGGTAGCATCTTGCGTAAATCGGTCACAATAGCATCATTAGCATAAGGACAGTGAATAATTACGAGGCGAAAAGTGCACACACACCCCCTTGAGCAGTTAGGCTGCAATTTGCCACTTCTTTTGGCCGCACCATCAGACAATGGCACCAAAAAGACCACTGAAAAAAGGAAAGGGCCTTTTTAGCAAAACCCGAAAATGAAACGAAGAAATAGATTTCCAATATTGGATTTTTGTTGGTTTAAAATGAATTGCACGTAATTGCCCTGCCTCGGGAGCATTGCGAAGAAAGCAAAACTCCCACGTTGACATCATCTTGCCGGCTTAAGGGCGCAGCCGTAATCCTGCTTAGTATGGAAAAAGTGACTTGGGTGGCATTTTTCTTCAATAATTGCAATCAACGATTTAAATCTCCAAAGAATTTCAATGAATTGGGATGCACTCGTCTCATCTTGCATCGAATCATCCGACCAATAAATAAGTTTTCACTTCTTACAGCTTGAACTTGCTCGTGGATTTCCATTTGACAAATATAAGCCACAATGAACGGATGAAGAGGGGGAAAAAACGGATCGATCGCTGCATGATAACGAGAGCAAATATGATTTTAAATCCCATCTGATTGCTGTTGATGAAAACCCATCTATGGGATAAAGTATATATTTTTGAATCAATTAACCTTGGTGTTATTAGATTTTTGAGTAAAACAAAACAAAACAAAAATATGATAACGATGGAAGCAATTTTCCAATAGCTAAAATGATTTACTCAAATTCTGTATTGAATTAAGCTTGCCTTTCTACGCATTAGATATTTCTTTAAAGCCATGGAGTAGCAATTTTGCATGCTTATTTTCAAGACTAAGGCAGTAAATATCAATCAAATCTGCTGTAATTTTAATTTCTTGCATATGCCAAAGTACAGTAAAAAATGAACAAGACTTGTCACATCCGAATTACAAACGGTTTATTAAATGCAAGTTAGGAAGTATGTAATTGATGTACAGTGTGAGTCATAAAAAAGTAGAAGCCAATAAAAAAAAATACAACTTCGTGGGAAAATGCTTGGATTTAAATGAAATTTGGCACTTACATAAAACAATAGTGTAGGAACAAATACTTCTTCCGGACATGTGACAAATGTCGGATTTTCTCGCATTCTAGTTAAGTCTGCAAGTAAGTTCTAGTGCGATTCATGCAGTGATGGCAAAACTTTCATATATTCCTAATTTTAGAAGTTTTCCAAATGTATCCGCTGTTCAATCTGTTGATTGATATAAAAAATAAATGGAAAATCAGCTGTAGTCCTTTCACATACTCCAGCATTATAAATAAATACGTGTTTATGCTGTACGGTGTACATATACATGAAGCAGATCAGTATTAAAGCCTGCACTGATGGCATTGCTTTTCCAGACTGTAAACAGTGTATGAATATAATGTGAAATCGTTGATTGAATCTCAGCCTTAAAACCAAACAAAGGTTTCTCGGTTACCCACAAACAGTATTTTGTTGCACATGAAAGCACTTGCATCCATATAAAGAAACTATACGTTTCATGTTACCTTGGTGAACTTGAAACACACTTAGTTGTATACTACCAAAAGCAAAAACAAAACTGAACCTTCAAAGGCTTTTTACAGAAATTCGACCAGTCTAAACAGTCTAGACCAGTCTAAATTGTCTAAACAGTACATGTAAATATATTCAAAGCAGTGCACACTGTATTTTGTATAAAAGAAAACATATCTTTTTAACATTTGATTGTTCTGACAGCTAGCTTTGGAGTTTAGCAAACTGAAAGTTAAGTACCACATTCCATCTTGGCTAGTAATATTACTTCCCTGCACATTCTACAATCTGTTTTTATGAAAGAGTGAAAAGATATTCGATTCCTAGGCGAAAACACTTCGCCTTCTTTCCCATACTTTGCAGAAATCGAAACTAGGCGAGATGTGCTGCTTTCGGTAATAAACTTTACCCCGAACGCGGGCTATTCTTTGCAACAAAGCCCTAGTAATGAAAGCTCAGATTTGAAATTTTAATTAAGAAATATGAAAGCGTGTCTCGGCTGGATGCCATGACCCCTTATTATATTTTTCTACGATAAGAATAATTAGTTGGCTCTAAACGCAACTTCGGTCTAGATCTCGTGCATATGTAATTCCTCAAAAAACTTGCAATCGCAAGTGCATATTGAGTACCCGATTGCATAAAAGACAACCCTTAACCTCTATTTACATGAATCTAGAATTACTAATGCAGCCGTATATTGTTGCAAATTTCACTTCCCCTCATGGATGTTAAGTAGAATTTTGTATTTCTTACAACGCAATATTAATTTTCATGATTTCAAACACAATATCATCACAATTAGGTTTCATGTAACTTTGTTCAACTTCAACAATGAACATCTTTTTTAAGTTAAAAGTTGAGCTTTAGTAGTTATATAAGGGGCCATTCAAAATGGACGTTCTTAAGAGGGGGTGGGGGAAGGGGGGTCTGCTGGCATGTGGACAGGGGCAGGGAGGGGATAGCCATTGTGGACGTCCACTAAAGTTGGCATTTTTCAGTCCTTGGCTTTTCTGTTTAATTAAGTTTTAAAGGTCGGTGAAATTAAGGGGAAATAGGCACTAAAATAAATGTGTTCCCCGCAGTCCAAACGTACTTGAATTTTTAAAATCTCGGAAAAGTCGGCAATTGTTTCTAGTTTTGTATTAAACACTAATTTTATGCTGGAATTTCCCTTAGAGGTCAGGAAATTTCTGTTAATCAGAAAAATCTGTGGAAAAAATGGTATGGAATTGGTAGCGAGCAATGCTTGGATATTTATAGGATGGGCTTTTGTATTTTTCAAAAATATTTCTGGACAGCCCACTTTTAAAAAATAAGGACGTCTAGGAGGGGGGAGGGGGTCTGGGTAAAATTGTCATCATATGTTGGTAGGGGAGAGGTCAATTTTTGAAGGAATTTCGGGGAGGTCGTTTTTGAATGGCCCCTAACTGATATTGGAAATCTACACATATGTTATACAGAGAATGGTTTTCAAATTTATTTTTGAATTTATATTTGAATTTCTGATCAGAGCATTAAGGTGCATTTTTAACACTAATTCTCTCTCGTAATTGGAATACCAGAAAACGTTCATGGATTCTTAATGACATAACATTCCTCCGATTTGAATTAAAAAACTGTCAATGGCATTTCAGTTCCATGCAGCACGGTCATCACGCCGTGTTTTGATCCAGATTTCAGTGAGTTCGGCTTTAACTTAATGATATTCTGCAGTAATGTTGCGAAGAATTGATTTCAGAGCATATGTTTCCCTAAAACTGAAAGTGCATTCTAGCTGCATCAGCCCCTTCAGCAACAATAGTGGATTTTTTTCTTTTTTTTCTTTTCCCTTTTCATCTACGAATCATCCCCCATTTTGAGTTACTGCAGTGGCTTGCAAGGCCAGTCCAGTATTAATGCGTGCTTCCATTACTCAGAAGTAATATTCAGTTAATGCCAATGGATGTAAACGTGTCCTGTGGGGATACTACTACATTTTCTTGAGATTCAGACACCTTAAATTAAATCTCCATTGCCGTCACTCGACCAAATGCGTTTTTATCTAGGCAATTCCTACCCATGGCAATCACTCTCTCCTCATCCACCATTCTTGGTTTTTAAGGCAACACTTGAAAATGCGTTAAATCACCATTAAGCAAATTTCGCATCCGCGCATCGATGTTTCCGTTTTCGACTAATTTTATTTGGAAAATTTTCGAGTTTCCATTAAATTAGATTAGAAGCGTGCGCCAGGAGTGAAGCTGGAAGGTAAAGCAGCTGCTAAGTTTGCACTAGAAATTGTACATTTCGTGTCGCCAGCAAAACACTCGGTTACGCAAAGGGGTTAATCGACCAAGAAGATGTCTTGACTTTCGGGGCTTTAATCAATAAAATTCTAATTTAATATTCATTCGCGGAGAATACACCGGCAAATTTTTACCTAATTACCCAGGGAGTGGGTCAACGGTTTCGAAATTAGGTTTTATGATTAGCTTCACCACTCTGGACGGGATTGCGGAAAAACGAAAATAATGTTAAGTTTGTAAACAAACGAAAGTCCAAAATGCCCTTGTTGTGACTGTTGCTATGCCTCCTTTGGTTCAACTGTAAACTTTGCAAATAACATCATGTCTAGAATACAAAACGTTGTCAAGAGGCATTGCATAATATACAGTGTTGAAATAAGTGAACTACTGTTCTGTGAATATGTCTGAGATGTGATCTAAATCCAAATACATGATTCTCTGCAACGTGTATAAATTGATCATCCCGAAAAAGCAGTTTGCCTTTGATGTTTTTGGAACCTTATTACATGTATACTATCAAATGTATGATCTGAAGTCTAACATTCATCATTAGCAAACAAAAGAAAATGCACATTGCATATTTAATGTGATCTACAAAGTTAAAGTGCTCTGATCAACTGATCTTGAATGATGTATTGCAATTTTCGTGGAGAATTTCTCCTAAATGCTATTAGAGCACTTTTGTCCTGCTCAGTTTTGGGTTTGGAGAATGGGGGATAACATCACCCATTACCTCTTCCCCCATAGAACCAGCACTGGTTCTGTTGTTAAAATATCTCAGGTGCCCTATAAGGAGAACCTTGTTATATCTCGAACTTCAATCCGAATATTATTGAGGACATTTTTTTTTGCTAACCAGATATAGTAAATCAAAGATTTTCACATTTATGAGGATCTATTTATAACAGGTTTCATCAGTAGTCATTTCATCAACTGCTGGTACTATTTGGTATTTCTAAAATGTGTATTTTTTTCTTCAATTTCAGGATTTGAACGCTCAATAATAGGATTCGAGGGCCGCTACACAATGGTTGGGAATGAAAACGCCGGCGAATATCATCTTCAGATTAGGAATGCTAATTTGGGAGACGATTCCGAGTTCCAGTGCCAAGTAAGTGCCATCCATTGATTGGGAAGGAGACTGCTAACCCATGCGAGGTCCATATAAATTTTAACGCGCTTTATACGATCTGATAAGCGGCTGCGGAACAGCTAAGCCCCATCCTGATGCTTTCGCTAATACGTCCTGATGATGCTGTTTGTTTTGGGTGGACATTTGTATGTACGGTCTGCCTTTAGGACTCATCGCATCAAATTAAACAACTATTAGTCATTGCGGCGTTTAGCAACGATAAAAACAAAGTATCCAATTGGAATCCTGAGGTATAGTGGGCCCTTGGATACCTAGGATTCCGCTGCGTTTAACGAGCAGATGTTGAGGTTCAACTAAATGGTGGCCATCATTACTAGGTTTACTTGCGAGGGAATGGAGGGTTAGTGTCTCAGAATGCTTGCCGAGCATCATTGCACAATGGGTACGGTGCGGCCATTTCGCTAACGTGCATGAATATTAACCTCCATTGTGGCCATTTGCACGGGGATGTTGGGTCATCAACGAACCTTCGCACCATTCGGAATTAAATATTAATAACTGAGTTTAGGGCCTCGTTCTTGAGTTTCTGGTAGTTGTGCCAACCTACCAAGAAAAGGGAGCTTTCACTATAATGGTCGAGTTCGACCTGCTTTCCTAGAACATTACTATACTCCAGAGACGAATACATTAGCCCATATAAAGTAATATCTTTATTGGGGTATTCTGGTATTTTACAATTTGGCAACAACTGGGTATAACGAAATTCGGCAATCAAACAGTGTGAAGTTCACCCTACAGAAAACTGCCACACTTTTTGCATTTTCTTTGGTAGTTGTTTGAGATTTTCTCGAATGAAATGGAGAAATTTTGATGTAGCAAAAATGTGCAATTTGTAGGATTGGAAAAACTGAAAAAAGCAAGAGCTTCAATATTTTGTGCCTCTGAGAATGGCAAATAGCTACCATAAACCTAACGTTTTACTGTGATAGTGCTGCTAAAAAACGAGTTTTATGATAGGGCATTTTCTGCAAGGTCTGCAAAATTGAATCTAATTAAATTCAGTTAAATTTTACTGTTACAACGAAATTCGGTCGATTTACCTACACAAATACTTAATAGCAGACCTGGCGACAACAAATTCTGATAGTTACTAAAAATTAAAATATATCGGATTTACGGTTATTCGCTGCTATATGTTACGGAACTCGTCGGTAATAACAATTAAAGGTGTTCCTATGGAAACAAACATTCGTTCATCATGGATAGTTACATACCCAAGTTCGTTATATTCGCCAGAGGGTCAATCTGTGCGAATATCATCCGAAAACCGCACTGACCCTCTGGCGAGAGCGGATAATCAGAATTGGCTGTATCATTCAGCTCGATCGATATAATTATTAGTCTATTTCTTCTGAAAAACAGGCGATCACAAGTTGAGCTGTGTCATTAATTAGAGCATGTCAGTAACTATTAAAACAAATTTTACTTCAGAAATTTACATTTCTCTAAATAGCCCAAAAACTATTGCGGTCTCTCGTATTATTGCTATGTTCGAAATGTATGCACACTGTGTGAAATTATCTATTAAGTTCAAATAAAGGATGCTTGCGTAAATCATCAAAGTTATTCAACATTCGCAACATAGGTTAAGTTGGAAAACTTAAAGCAATTTGTATGGACTCCAACAGCCACAATTACTTTGATAAACTGGGATATCCGAGCCCTGCATGAGCTTTACGTACACTTGCCCAATCATTAAGTACTTCACAAAAATCAATATTAAAAGCAATTCTCGTTGTTTAGGTGGGTCCAGCTGCCGATGTAAGGGAAATCTGGGCCAGCGCCCGTCTGATGGTGATGTGTAAGTTTTGATCTCGATTTCTACCACATTTCCGTATGTCCACTTTCGGACGTAAACGCAGGGTTTCGATCACCAGAAGATCATTTCAAACGTCATTCGTTATGTATTTGCAGTGCCCCCAGTGACGGTGGAGATCGTCACCAAGGATGGTAACATGGGTGGAACTTACGTGGTAACGCAGAATGAGAAGCTGGAATTAACATGCACGGTCAAGGAAGGGAAGCCAGCAGCCACGATCAAATGGTTCCGCAATGACCACGAATTAAAACTTGGTAGGTTGTTCAGCGTACTGTATACTATAGCTTGTTACTGAAAATTTTTTTTAAATTTGACTAACCGGATAATTCTTCTTCTTCTTCTTTCCTCGGATCCAGAAAACGAAAAGTATGATGTTCAAGATGTTGGTGGTAAACGTCAAAATGCAAGAAGTAAAGTCCGCCTTCATCCTTCTCCCGATGACAACGGTGCCACCTTTGCCTGCAAAGGATTTCATCCAGCATTAAGCGTACCAATAAGTGCTCAATTCAAGCTCAGTGTACAATGTAAGCCATTTTAAAATCAACTTAAATATTTTACTACAAGAAAAAACTGCTGTTTAAGCTGATATAAATACCAAATTATGGTGCAAGATTGCTTGATGGCCATGCTTCAAAAAGCATATTTTTCCTACAAATCAAAATTTTTCCTACTGACCACCAATGTTAACCAGTTTCAACAATTTCTTTCACCCTTCCAAAACGTTCTAAAGCAAGATTTCCTTAACAACCATAAAGTAACAAATTCATCTGTTTTTCTTAGATCCTCCTGCCATCCCTGAAATCACGGGTTACCAATTAGGTGAAGTCGTGCGGATGGGAAGCACAGTAACGTTAACGTGTGTTTCCCGTGGAGGAAATCCCCTCCCCCAATTGGTGTGGTACAAGGGGGACATGCTGGTGGATCATTCCTATACCACTAGCGGGCGTGAATCTGTGAACAGCATCCAGTTCGATGCAGACGGCACTGATAATGGTGCAGTTTACTCCTGCAGAGCATCCAACAACGTCACCACAATACCAAAAATTGCATATACGAACATGACAGTTCATTGTAAGTTAAACACTGGATGCTGAAACGAATAATTGATCTCACTCTTGCTTGCAGACTTTAAAATTCATATTTGGTATTGTACAAATTCTAGATGCCCCATCTAAAGTGACGGTTAGAGGCCCGAGGGAGGCTAAAAAGAACGACAAGGTTACCATGAAATGTGAGACGGGCAAAAGTTATCCGCCTGCTAACATCTCATGGGTAGTGGATGGTAACCCAGTGCCCACTGCATCTAGTACCACTAAAAAACAAGATGATGGCTGGATAACCTCTTCTGAAATCACAATAACAGTTTCTAGTTTGGTAAGAAAACGTTTTTGGCTTGTTATTTGATTTCATGGTCGTTAAAGAAGCCGAATCAGTGTTTTAATTGCCAATTTTTACTCCAGGATCGAAATTCCATGTTATTCTCATGTTATGCAACACATCAAACATTAGGACAGACCATTGTGGATACCTACTCCCTAACTATTTTGCGTAAGTCTTACTCCATAATTTAGCTGAAGATTACTTGTGTAGCATTATATGGAACTAATGATATTCTTTATATAGATCCTCCTAATCCGCCCGTGATCACGGGCTATAGACCAGATGCCGCGTTTCGTGCAGGAAGCCATATTAAAATGACTTGCATCACAACTGGTGGTAATCCACCAGCAACACTAAAATGGTTTAAGCGTGGCAAAGAGGTATTTTTTTTTCTTCTGAAATATAATGAATATAACTAATTCAATACTGATTTTAAATTTCGCTTTATTAACTTCGTAATGTTAATTTTCAGATTACTCAGACAAACAAAGAAGTGAAAGGAGATATTGTTTCATCCGAGATCAGCCTTTTGGCAGAAGCACAAGACAATATGGTGGAATTTCAGTGCAAAGCATCCAATTCAGCAACCAAAAATCCACTAGTTGCCACTGCAAAGTTAACCATACATTGTAAGTCCGATTTTTAAGAACTATGTTTTTTCCAAAACGTTTAGTCCAGTGAAATGAAATTAAATTTGTAATTAAAACTTTCAGTTCCACCCACTGGAGTTAACATAACAATTAACCCACAAAAAGCAAAAGCTGGAAGGAAGGTAAATCTCAGGAAATTCAAATAGATTCATACACATTTGTAATTTTTTTTCTGGAAGTAATTTAATGCCAATTGTTTCATGGAAATTTGTAGGTGACGCTGCAGTGCGATTCTGCAAGTAGTAACCCAGAAGCCGAAATAACATGGTGGAAAAACGGTTTTAAAGTTGAAAACGCACGCTACAATGGTTCTGTTAACGGTGTTTACGGTGGGAAAGCAGCACGCAACATTCTGAGGCTTGATGCTACATCTGCACATGACAATGCAGTCTACACGTGCCAAGCCACAAACAAGGCACTGCATCACAGTGTCCACGACGCAGTTACGCTCAGTATACAATGTAATTAAACCGTTAATCAAGACTCGTTTTTAATTACGCTATCAGTATATGGAATGTAATTTTGATCGACTCGATTCTGCTTTCAGATAAGCCAGTGTTTGTTAAACCGTCAACAACTCCAGTGACAATAATCGAGGGTGGCTCCACATTTGTAAACATGACAGCTGTTGGCAACCCAACCAACATCAAATACAAATGGAAATACAATGGAGTAGACATCACTTCCCCTAAGTAAGTGTCAACTCATTGGAATCTACCGATAATTACACTGAAACCATGGCTACAAAATAAATTTCTTTTCAGATCGTTAGTACCTTTTGTGGTGGCAAGCGGACCAATATTAAACATCACTAATGTTACGCGCAACGAACGAGGAAATTACTCGTGTGAAGCGACGAATGACGAAGGTGTTACAACAACCATTGTGGTACTCGACGTCCATTGTAAGTTTTTCTCAGAAAATTGTCAAACAAATGTTAAAAAGGAGAATTTCCTTTTATCGGTCTAATCAAATTTTGCTTTGGTGAATAATTAAACAATTAAATTGCATCCTAGATTCTGCAAATGTAACTCGAGTCTCAAGTCTAACAATGGTGGATGAAGGAGGCAAGGCATATTTGGAATGCGAAGGGTCAGCAAACCCCCAAAAATCTGGCTATCTAACTTGGAAAAGAGAGAAATATGACATGAGCCGCGTGAAGCAGAACTTCAAAGATGGCAAAGCATACCTTGAAATTTCTAATGTTAACCGGACAGATTCTGGTTACTTCACCTGTGTGGCAAACAACGGGGTTGGAACCGAGGCCAAAATGAGAGCGACTCTCATCGTTAAATGTAAATTACACTTTCTACAAAAGAAATGTCGCTTATTAGTTTTCAGTAATAGGTGGAAACTAAAAGTTGATGCAATTATTATTATTTGCAGATAAACCTGTTATTGACAAGACGTCGCCTTACTCCAAAGCAGCGGGTGAACGAGGAGAGAAAGCCAGACTAGTTTGCCGGGCTGAAGGAGCTCCCAATATCACGTTTTCATGGTCTCGCCAGGGTGCTCCTATCACCGGGGTAACCAAATACAAAATGGAAACACAAAATGTGGACCTGGTCTTGTGGGAGGGGATTTTATACGTCAATAGCATACAATCCAAGGATTATGGCGATTATGAATGTGTGGCAAGAAACGAGCTGGGATTTTCAACGTGGAAAATAAAGTTGGATGGCACGAGTAAGTTTAAAATATCACACTATCCATTTTTGGTGTTGCATGACAAGGGCTAATTTGCAGATTAAAATGAAAAGTGAACCAAAATCAATAAAATAGAAAAAATAGTCTATGGAAAGTAGTATAAAATACCATTTGAACACTTGTTAGTTCACCTTATCAAACTATTATTAATTCTAAATCTTCAACAATTTCAGGTCTTCCAGACCCCCCAATATCCCTCCATGTGTTAAATCACACCCACAATGCAGTGCTGCTAACTTGGAGTCCAGGCTTTGATGGTGGACTACCGATGTCATATCGAGTTCGCTACAAGAGTAGCGAGTCACCGGTCTACCTATTCACTAACGTGTACCCTCGCAACACCACCACTTATTTGGTAGCCAACCTTGATCTCAACACCGAATACACCTTTAGCGTTATGGCCTACAACGAGAAAGGAAGCAGCAATTATACCACCGAAACAGTCCAAGCTAAAACCCTGAGTAAGTATCCCATTTCCAATTCTAAGAGTAAATTTTAAATATGTTACTTCTTCTCGTTCAAAAACTATAATAATTATTTTTTCCAAATCAAAAGGCGAGGTCCCTCAATCGGAAAAAGAGAAAGTCATTACCCATGTGTTACGAGGAAAAGGAGAGATTCCACGGATAGTCATCATCACAGTATCTGTAGTTGGAACGTTCCTCTTGGTCTTAAATGTCACATTGGTTGTATGCTTCATAAGAAGGCGGCACAGGAAAAGATTAGAAGATGGTAAGCAAAGGGGGTTTAATCTTTTAGGGAATATAAAGAATTTTCCAATTATTCACTTAAAAATTGTGGATACACTTAAGAATACTAATCACCCATGATCTGTAACTTTTTCTCACAGAAAGCAGCGAGCAGTCCAGCAGTAAAGCAGCCACAATCGAAATGTACGCTCCCAGCAGTTACAATGGGACTATAACGGGCGAAACGTTAAGCTCGATTTCGGAAAAGAGCGAAACTTATTCAGAAGACAATGTTACGGAAGAATATTTGGTAATTAGCAATGCCACTACTTTCAACATATTTTTTTTATTTTATTTTTATTTTATTTTTATTCTTTTTTTATTATTTTCAAACGCTATTTGTAGGATGATGGGTGTAAGCCAACATCTTATTTAACGGACCCTATGCCTCACATGGAATCCTACCCCAATGAAAATACCACATATTTAGGTTACAGAAATGACAATACGGGTAAGCGGCACCACTTTTTAAAAATTATCTACAGAGAACAACTGTCTTCGTCCTAGACCACTGGTTCGGTAGCTTTTATTGTAGGAAAAATAATTTGGAGTAAAATTGCACAATTTTCTATAATAGTCTAAGTTATATAATCGTATGAAACCGAAATACATTGACTAAAGTAGGCATTCTTTTAAACGAGGATCTAATGCTTACCCGTTTTGTCAAACAAAAGAGCGTTTTTTATGATTTTTTAAAAGTTATGCATTATTTTTGCACGCATTGCTAAACTTGATTTGGTCAATCAGTGGAATGTTTAATACTAATCCATATTTGACCAACACTTAAATCTTGCCACGGTTTTAATTTTTAGCTAAGGGATTATATGTTTCTTCTTTAGGGATTAATCTGCAAAAAAAGTTCTCAAATCTTGACTTGGGCGTTGAATTGAATGATAGGAATTGGCTGATGATATTCGTTGTTTTCAGATGAAACCATTTAGAGGGAAATAACAAAAAATGAATGTTATTCCAATACCAACCAGCTTTTCTTTTTAATTTAGGCTCACAACATAATACTTTAACAAGATCTCATCACAAACCACCAGGATCCAACATGTACGAACGGCGTCCTGATGATTTCAGCTATGCTGATGCCCTGAGAAAGAACGCCTATAATCACAATTTGGGTGATAAGGTAAGACATTTATGTTGCTACTGAAGTTCGGAATCATTTAGATGCTGCAGAGCATCATTGAAAATATGCCTCAATTGGAAGCAAAAATGTGTTTTGAACAAATTCTTTTGGATTACTATCTGCATCCTGCACAAAGCTTGTCCTGTTAAAAAATGTGCCTACCTACATTAAAATAAAAGCTTTTACTAAATTGACATTCTTCTATTCTCATTTCAGTCAAACTATGCCAAAGCGCCACCAAATCCTCCAGTCCGCTCCATAAGCAGCAAGGATCCCTACTACAACACCTCGCCCGAAGCACGCTATGTTGCGTATCCCACGATGGCTCCATTGCCCACCGCTTTATCAACATTCAATCCTAATCCTCAGGATATGTCAACCACGCCGCTGGTTTCGCCACAAGGGACGGATGCACCGCCTAGTTTGCTGCCCGAAATGGCCGGGCACCTAGTCTGATGGAAGCAAGCATTAGCTTGAATGGACAAGTTTCACATTTACCAGTGCAAGAATGGCAGGCTGGT
This sequence comes from Julus scanicus, assembly GCA_034698625.1. Taxonomy (NCBI): domain Eukaryota; kingdom Metazoa; phylum Arthropoda; class Diplopoda; order Julida; family Julidae; genus Julus; species Julus scanicus. The sequence goes on from JAQGBW010001140.1 coordinate 19,045, forward strand.
TCGCGCTACGTCAGAATCATGAACTACCGGCGTTTGGAGTTCAGTATTATTAGCTCTCGGAAGCGGACCAAATCATTTCTGTGCCTTAGCAAAGGAAAGGACCGGTGCGAGGAAGTACGGCGTGATGCTGTGCTCTTCTTGGAGGATGAAATTATCATAGAACTTCAACAAACTGTACAGAAATTTATAAGAAGAAGAAAAACTTCCACGGTTGACACACAGGCCTATCCAGTACTTAATGCGAGGTCAAGAGGATACCAATAAATAAATACCCCAAAATAAGCATGTGAAGGCATTTCTGTAAAAAAAAAGACGCTTCCTTCTCCGATTTGCAAGTGCAACAACTTGACAATTCTGTGATGGCTCAAGCCCAAGCGGGCCATTGAGGCGACAAAATTCTTCGTGGCAATACTGAGTTGCAGCTACTTAAGACAATTTTAAGCAATTATTATTATATTTCAAAGCCTATCCATTCTTTCAACTCGCATCTACCGTCAGTGCATCATACAAGACTATTCATTTGCTCATTTCGCTTCATCGTAATAATCTTCAACGGAAACGAAAATGCAATTTGCAGAAGAAGAAAAAACTATAGCATGGACCTGGTCATTGGTGCCTTAGTTATTGAGAACGGATAACATTGCAGCGTGGGTTCTAAGCAGTTTTATGCTTCTAAGAAATCAAACGAGCCATTCGTCACATCCAAAGAAGGTACGCCATGTTGCGGTGGAATTGGGTACCGATTAAGTTTATCCCAATGGCGACAAACTAAACTGACAATTAATGTTAACATCTTCGTTTCTTCTCAACCTAAATATTAATTATTGTGGCTGATTAGTCACATTGTACAATAAAATATTCCATTTTTGTGCATTTTATAAAACGAAAATTTACAATTTGTTAATAAATGATATATTAAAAAATAAGATTTCTTTCTAATTGCATGATGTGTATGTAAGAGAGTTCAGATTGGTGTTTTTTTAAAAGTTAAACTTGAACATAACTGGAACTGTGCTACAATTAATGTACACATCATATCAGCATTTATGTAAAATAATTATATGAAGTGTTTATGTTCCATTTTATAGTTATTTTCTCAGTAACCTTAGTAACAGCCTTAATCTAAATGAAACTATGTGTAATTAAATTTTACAAAACGTACACATTACTGAAGAAGTTGTATGGAAACACATGGGTCAAACATCAATGCCAAGAGATGAGCCTCTATAACCTATCTAGGAATTTTGCCAATGAGGGGGACTTTCTCCCCCTTGTAGGTAAACCAAGAAAACTGTTCTGACAAACGTTCATCAGCAATGGCACATCGTTGAATGCTCGACCCAGCCTGCTTATGTCCAGTCATTTAGTTTTGGCATAAATATTAACTATTCTAATTAAAGCATCACCAATTTCTTCATTTGGAGGCCAGATCAAAAAAAAAATTTGAAAACTAACATAGAATTTTAAAATCTAAAAAAAAAATTAGAAATGCTATAAAGAGAAATATTGACAAAAATCGAGGCTGTAAGTGATAAATTTTCAATAAATATGGGGACCACTTTTAATGCTTACTTGTTCGTTTATTTTAATTTAACATCAATCCTTGATCATGAAATGCCAGGTTGGAAACAATGAAAATATAACAATTAATATAAAAAATAGTTTCAGTCATATGTCTCGTTCAGTTTAAACAAAAGTAAATAAATGCACATGTGAAAAAGTATGCAACATGAGAACTGGAACTATTGAATTGGATTTTGGAGGTATCTCAATTTAACTTTCAAGATTCTGAAAAAGTTCCAATAATTGCAGTAACAGAAATTTAAATCAGAATATAAGAGGAAGAATATTATTTTATAATAATGTTAAATGCAAAGGCGTCCAGATCACAATGCCTTTAAAGAAATGAATTAAAACCTAAAAAGAATGATGTCCTCATTGTTCCTTTCCAGCAGAGAATGCCTTTTCCATGAAAGTAGCCATACGGATGTCTCGGGATGACAGACCATTGACGTCATGCGAAGAAAGAGTCACCTGAACCTTGTTGTACACATTAAACCATTCCGGGTGATGGTCCATTTTCTCCGCCAAAAGAGCTACCCTGCTCATGAAGCCAAAAGCCTACATTTTGAACACATACCAAAAAATGTTTTGACAAATTGCTTTCGATTTGTAATTTAAATCGCAATTTATCTATTAATATCTATGACATATGCTTCAACTTTTTTCCTATATTCATGCTCTACAGAAGCAGCAGCAGCAGGCATTGCAAATACTAGCTGGATATTATTGTAATGGCAACATAAGCTAGTGATGTGCATGCAAAACTAGAATAACGTTAAGTCAAACAAACCGTCACCATCTTGACTAATTATGTATAGTTACCAGAGCAAAAATGCCACAAGTTGTTTTCTAATATCAAGAAGCAGTTGTGGATAGATGAAGTTTTAAACTATTCAAAACTCGTATCACGTTTAATATTCAAGAACATTTATGTAGATCAAAATAAGTTACCATATTTGCCAAAACGCTGCAGTATGTGTGCCCGCGTTGTATAATAATGGTTTGTTATGAGCAATTATAATTTCATCATGATTGGTTATGTATGTCATTTTTGGTATAGTGATCTATATATTAGGGGTACTCAAACAGACCCCACAATTTTGCACATGTCTGCAGTCTAATCAGTCAAATGGCGTCATTCTACATGTGCTGACCCAGTTTTTAGAATGGCCCTTCTAATTGGCTGGACCTACCGCAATGGGGCTTTTAGTAGTTGAAAAAATGGGGTTTTAGCTGAAAGTTGATCTTGCAGTCTATCTTCGCAGGTTTGTGCAAGCTGCATTTGTGCCCATTTCACAAAAAACACTCAACTTGTGCACTTTTTCAGAGATGCTTGAATCTACTGTGCATTGGCACCATATGTGAGCCAAATGCAGATAGTTCAATTGCCCAAGTGAAAAGCTCATTTGATCAACCCTATTGTAACACTATTAATTTATAAATTCCCTGAGATATTAGTATTTAAATTCCCCTCCATATTCTTGTGCTTATAAAAGCAGATTAACATTTTTGAAACAGCAGATTCAACCAATTGATAAGCAACATGGAAAAGCACAAAAATATAGACCTATATGTTCCTGAATGTGTTTTATCTAAAATATGATGCATCTTATAACCAAGCTAGATTTTAAAAATTAAGTTAGAACTTTAAAAATACGAAAATACATCTAGTTTAGAACCTTCATAAAAAGACAGAAACGCATGCATGACCTTTAAATGTTGTCTTCAATTCTAGCGTGATTCAAAGTACATAGAACTTGTCATTGAGGCCTTGGAGATTGGGTTTCTAAAATGATCATGCCATAATCACCCCATTTCACTCATTACTAGTTGGTTGGAGTTTAGAGGCTAAATAAATACACATATTAGAGGACCTAAACATTAACGGGGGAAAGCCATATAACTAAATGCAACCATGCATGCAAGTCTAAGAAAATCAGCAAAGAGGAAATAAAACACCATGGAGCCGAAGAAGCACGATTACAGCCAATTTTTAAAGGAATTATCCCTGCACTTTCCTGGAGATAACTGTGGAAAACCATGAAAACCAGTCAGCATAGCCGACCTGGTCGAAGGTAGAATACAGGTCTCCAGATCACTACTAATTAATTCACCAAACTCTGTGTGACCTATTACTGCCATTACTCAAACAGATCATGCAGGTTGTGCCTTTTTACCTGGCTACTTGGAACTGATAAGCTAAAACATATTTTAGCCTTGGCATTGGATTTGACATGCATCTCCCAATGTTATATAAATACACGGTATAAAATATATAATTATAAGTTATGACAAAATAAGAATACACAGTTCATGCAATTCAAACTGCACGAATTGAACCTAAACATAGTATTTTAAAAGACAAAATTTGGCTTTAAGGCTACTAAATTCGCACTTCATGAACATGAAAGATTATATCCATATGATTATATCAACTAATAATCGCATGGATAGAAATTAATTAATAATATTTGCATAAAACATATATAAGAACAAACTTACTATACCTATGTTTAGGTATATTCAAATCTCACTTGTTCCTGATATGGTAATCAAAATGTCCAAACTGCTCAAAATAATTAGATATCCGTGCTTACATTATTGAAATCTTTAAAGAGGAACTCCTTGTATATAGCATCCCGGCCAGCTGTCATGCTCCAACCTGTTGCTAACAATGGATCCAACTGTTTAGTTCTTTCTTCGCCAGTCAAAGCCATTTTTTGGGGATTTGATGCCTTTGCGGGAAAGAAATACACATGTAAATTTATGCCAAATTATAATGGACGATAATTAACAAATAAAGGAATGCATGCATGGAGTTGTAACCAATTAATTCGCATGCAGGACTGATCTATTGGAATGGAAAAAAAACGACTCACCAAGCAACGAACGCTAGTCAAGCCAGCAGGAACTGAACAATATGGTGACAGAGGAAAAAGACGCCGAAATAAAATGCCAATAATGATCATATCCTTCGCACCGTCACAGAATGCATCAAGGTTAAAGGTTGTCAAAACCAATTGACCGTCAAATAAGAAATTGCGTTTTCAACTTATGCAATTACGCCGAATAATGACATAAGGTAAGCCGATGGCATGGGCAAACCATAAACTAAAGACCTCGGGCTGTTAGCTTATTTTACGCCGACTATCGGCTAACAGCATGTCTGCTAACCCGCGAGTTTTCAAACAAGGAAATCAATATTTTTTAATTTTGACATTTTTGAGAAAATTATTACTTGAATGTTCAATTATAACTAAACATTCTTTACGCGTTACATTAGTGAATAGTAACTTTTTAAAAATTGAATAGAAAGATTAAAAAAATGCAAATGTCATAGATACATATGTGAAATTCCCGACAAAAGCCCAAAAATGAAAAAAAACCTAAACTTTTTATGATAGTGAATTTACACGTCCAGATACCAAATGTGAGGTATTAAAATCAGTCACTTAATTATTGGGGACAATATCGGTAAATGCAGATAAAAGGTACCTTCACAAGAAAGACTGGTATCAGGTACCGTATCACAATAAATTCGGTAATTAGATCCAGCTGCAGGCCAGCAACATGGTAACATTTGCGCTTCTTGGCTATATGAATATTAAATGATTAAATGGCTATTTATAACCTCCCATGTATCCATACGTTGTAGAAATATTGTACACCCATACCTCACTTTATGGCCCAGATACGTTCCAAATAAAGCGAAAAAGCCATATAACAAATCAATTATTTCTGCATTGTGATTTTCATTTTTTTGTTGAAGTGAAACACATAAGTTGTTTTATTGTTAGCCAAATCCGACCTTGTTTGTGCAATTTGGGGTAATTTATCATATTTTTGGCCACTTTCTTTAATTACAGCATTTTTTTTGCTGCTATAACAAAACATTGTGGACTGTAAATCGAAAAAGTGTCATAATTAAAAAAGGCCGTATAATGAGCGGCCATATAGCGAGGTATAGGTGTACTTGCAAAATAATTCCTAAATCAAATTCTTTTCAAAAACGCAGGTGAAAGTATTTATTTTGCAATTCATTATGAATTAGGAAACAACGTGTCGTCAATATCTAAAACAACAGTCCATGCTTAAGGCAACGTATTTGTAGCAATGGCAATTGGCCAGGTGACGGGTCCTGCCACTATGATGTTTGCCAGCTGTTCCTTGATGTTAACAAATTGACGCTTGAATTCTAAGCCATCTCCCTTTTAGTTAAAAAAAACAATCGTTAAACGAACACTACAGTATTACTGATAATGTTTTTGTGTCAGTGGTTTTTTTTACCTTCGATAGTCTGAAATCTAATAGAATTTTATTGTCCATATCTAACAGCGTTGCTTTAAACATCAGCTGCATTTTCCTTCGATCGATTGTTGTGATGGTAATCTAGGCACACAAACGTACATTTTTCAATATTACAATCTATATAAAGAAAAATATGCTCACTTATAACAAATAAAAGTATTACCATCCCAGGTGAATTATTTTTGCACGTGTATCCCAATTTAGTCAATACTCGTTTCAGCTCCTTCATCGTAATCTCAGCACTGCTAGTGACAAAGAAACGCGTCATGCGTTTCACTAGTTTTTGCAAGGGCGTCTATACAAATCATAAAATTAATCAGCTTTATAACCATGGATGTTTCACTCATTATCTTTCATTAAGTACGTCATTAGAATAATTTGATTTCAGCCAGATACAGACAAACTTTCATAATCCGAGTTAATGTGAACCAAGCCAATTTTTTTTAAATCGAATTTTAGAAATTTTCCAACGCAGACAGAAAATACCAGTACAAACTTTTGTTTACCACGAATTTTAACATAATTCCCAACTTTTCTGAGTTGCTATATAGACAACCTAATACAATGAAACTGTGCAATCAAAAATTTGCTACTAAAATACGTTGACATTTTATGTAACACTACTTTTAGCATTGATGAAAATATCATTCATTGTATATAAGAAATTAATAAAAAATGATACACCAACACTGACCTGTGAGGAATTTTGCGTGAGTTGTGTTTGAGAACTAAGGAGCATATTTTCTGGATGAGCAGGCTGCGAAAAGCAAATGTTGGCTATCACCACATCCCCAGTACTCGCATATTCACCACCAGCTGAACCCCCACCTGGTTCTGGCTGAGAATAGGCTAATCTGGATATTGCATCTTCTCTAAATTACCAAAAGAGATACATTTATTAATTGCTAGTATCCATTCCTTCTCCTGGATTTTTGAATACTGTATTTTAGAATTACCTGGCAAGGGCTGGTGATATATTGATCCCAGAACAAACCCTTTTGTACATATGAGAATCATTGAGAACTTGTCGACGTGGAGATTCTGCATAAAAAACAAAATGCTATAAAAGGTAATCTGTAACATCAGAAATTAATTCAACTGGTTTGAATAGACTAACTAACCAGGTGAAAATGATTTAAACGATGTTCCAAACCAGCGATGAGATTTGATTTGTGCCATGGTACACCTCTTACTTGGAATTGGCATTAACATCTTTTTTAACAAAGCTACAAGCACATCTTTTATTCAATAAAAATGATGAGGCAGCAAATGCTTCAATGTTTAAGGTAAAAAAAAGCACTTACACAACGTTAAATTCCCAATTTTAGGCCATGGTCTCTGAGATATTCTATTCTGTTTCCAATGTTGGAATTCAATGCATTCATTTGTAGGTTTGTCCCATGGAAGTTCTAAAGAAAAGAAAAGAAAACATGTAGCTGAGTACTTACCATGTATTATTAGCATTAAAACTACAAATTGGCAAGTTAGCATATGATAATTTGTAAAAAAGAAATGTAAAAAAAAAATATTAACTGAAAAGATTATGTACCTCCAGCAAGTAAAGCGACTAGAATAATTCCACAACTCCATATATCGGCAGGTTCCGCTCTATAATCACGTGTTAAAACCTCAGGAGCGATGTATGGTAAAGTCCCACACCGCTTTTCTAAATTTCTTTCTTGGCCTCCTTTACGAAACACGGTAGCTAACCCAAAATCTGATATTCTCAAATTATCTGAAAATTTTAAAAATGTTGTCAGTTTTCTGGGATCCAAAGTTAAGAGGGAATTCATATTAACCTTTGCTACTAACCATTTGTATCAAGTAGCAAATTTTCAGGTTTCAAATCTCGATGTGCCACACCTTTGGAATGCAAATATTCCTGGCAAAATATACATGGAAGTAAAGATAAATAAGGAATCCAAAAAAATACAAAGAATCACTTTTCCATGCTTCAAGAGTCATGCACAATTACTTACCACGCCTGCCATTAATTGCCTGAAGTATTTTAAGGCCTCGTGGCTTGGCATTCCAAAGTCTGGTTCTGAAATCGAAAATGGGACATATATATATATATATATAATAATCAGCAGTTAATTTGTGTTAAACCACCAATTAGGGTAAACTGTTACTAAAACCTATTTGTAGTTAGAAAATCTTACAGCAAAATAAGATTTAAAAGTTTATTTAAATTAGTGCAACTTGTCATTATAGTAAAACATATTCATTTGCCAATGTATTTATATTAACAGCATAGCAACCAACAAAAAAAACTAACCAATTTTATCGAAAAGTTCGCCACCGGCTGCATATTCCAAAAAGATGTATTGTTTCAGACCATCTCGCCTCTGTCCATAAAATCTAATGATATGCTCGTCATTAAGCATACGATGTATGCAAACCTGTGTCGAATAAATACCAACTTAATAAATATTGACCAGTTAGTTACTTGTTAATTTTATAGCATATCTTTTTCTGAATGAAGCGAATGAGAGCATGGAAAAATAAACATTACAGGGAAAAAAACAAAAAAAAAGCTATTTGGAGTAAACAGAAAACAAATTTGCATTACTCCAACAAAAATAAACTACAAATAAGACATTGCCTGGGGACAAATCTTATAGTTGCAAACTCACAAAGAATTAAAGTGGAAACTTAAGTACACCCAAATCTCGCTTTATGGCCTAGATATGTTCCAGAAAAGTTGGCTGTATAGCCAAAAAGTAGTATAACGAATCAATTCTTTCTGCATTGTGATTTTCATTTTTTTTCCTTTTTAAACGAAGTTAACCAATAACTTGTTTTATTGTTAGCCAAATCGAAAAAGTGCCATAATTAAAAAAGGTCGTTATAGTGAAAGGGCGTATAAAGAGCGGCCGTATAGCGAAATATAGGTGTATAGTACAGTATAAAAGCACAGTAAAAAGAATTTAATTGAATTTAAAGATTTAATAGACAATTTAGCATTAAAGTGTCAATTAAATTTCACCTCAATAGGTTCTTACCATGAAAATATCTTCTCATAATTAACAATTTTCAGAACAAATTATATCGATTACATGATCGAAATACAGTTTGACATTTTAACTTATAATTGTTAACCTACAGCTGTACCTCTTTGCGAATATTTTCAGCTGCATCTGGATTTCCATCTAGATCCAATACTTTCATAGCAACACTATCACCGGTGGCACGATTAACTAGCAATTTAACTCTGAAATAGATGCAATAATTAATACTCAGTGAAAGCTACAATTGCACACACAAAAATATACCCGCTCAAAACTACCCGGCATATCAACTTACTCTCCATAAGCACCTTCGCCTAAAGTCTGCACAACATCCCAACCTTCCACGAATTCCAAAACCATGTTGAAAATCTAGTGTTTACTACACGAAAATTTAAAAAAAAAAAAATACGACTGAAGGAAAACTTGGCAATGTTATGCAAGAGACAAAAGACAAATAGAAATGTAGGACAGAAAACAGCAACACATATTTACCTAATGTATATTAAGCATCAATTGAGTTAGGAACAAACACCAGCGAGCTTTAAAAAGCATCAGTATAAACAAGATAATTTCTGATCGAATTATATAATCCAAGTCTTTGTCAAAATATATTAAACCAAGAAAACACGTGAATCAGGTCATTTACACGAGTTCCCGCCACTGGATTCAGCAATTCGCTCCACAGGGAAATGCAATCTTTAGGTTAATTATTGTAATAAACTTAACTACTTTCAAAAATATTAAAATAAATTGTACCTTAAATAAAAATTTATTTTTTAATAAAACGCTGTAGCATTATTATTTAATTTATAAACATTTAAAAATTTGAGTTTGAGATTTTCAAAATCGAATAATGGAACCAAATTCATAACACATTTCCAAATAAAAACTGGGAAGTAAAATGAGCCAATGGCTGGGTAGGTTCCACACGTGGGCTGGTGTGGCTCTGAGTGAGGACCATTCAAAAAGATACGTCCTCGAAATGGACATGGGGTAGGGAAGGGAGTCCATTTTTGATTGGATTTTGAGGACTTGTTTCCGGCTGGCGTAAACAGCCTTCATTTCATTTCATTTCATTTCATTTTAATACCCTGCGATCAGCATAGGAATGCCATGTGGCAGGGGGGCATGCCC
>JAQGBW010001141.1:0-29045 GCA_034698625.1 Julus scanicus
CCTCACCATGAAGGGTCATCCACGAGTCCATAGATTTTGGTAGTTTTTCTTAAACCCAAAAAACTCCATTAAACAACAAGGACCTTCCTCCTTAACCAACACACTTAGCCTAATCGTGCGTGTAATTCAGATGCATAACTTGTTTGGATTTTAAAAAATACCTTATTAACGGCTAGTTTTAGAACACGCAATTTCCACCTTAAGTTTCATCGATTTTGGCTTAGGAACTAAATTGGCTTCCCAAGTATCAGGAATCCATTTAATCTTTTAAGTAAATGATTATACAGAGATTTTATGGCAGTATCTTCGTCTATATAGCATCTTCACGAAATTTGCATATTTCGCAGAAAATATATAGATTGCTTTCAGAAAACTGGCTTTAATGAAGTCCATGCGTGCACCAGCACATTTTTCCCCCCTTTCAAAACTTTAAGCACTATAATTTATTTGAAGTATACTGAGCCGACTTTCTATGAAAAAAATGAAATTTCATTATATTTAACATGCAATGCAATTTAACATTGCTGATTAAGGTTAATACTATTTTTGAAGTTTAAAAGTAAAAAACGATAGTCGATATATGACAAAATGATGTCAAATATATACTATATTTCGTTTAAATAATACTAAAGCAAAGATTTGCATTAATTCATCTTTCCTAAAATATTTTTTATTCGTGAATGAGACGGTTTTGTTTTCAATTGCATAGAAATTAGACATTAAAAAAATGCAGGTCTCATCTGTGATTTCAGTAATAAAATAACACATTTCAGATTTCACGTTAAAGAATATTTTTTCCAAATCAACTTTTATGGGTTTCTCGTTTCCCGTTATACATACGCGTATTGAATTTAATACCTCAATACATGATATGACTATTGGCATTTAATTACGAGTAAAGGTAAGGTAGCATGTAAATGTTCAAGTATACCATTAATTCAGATTTTGAGCATGCAATCAAGATCGTGTACCACTTTTAATATATTAATTTTCAGAAAGCAGCTTTAACACGTATAGCCGGCCAATATTCAACGAGTATAATAACCCTTCAAGGGCTATAAACAAAAGTACCAAATAAACAAATCCGTTTCCCAAATTGGTCCTTTGGGAGACCCAACATATAATTCGTTTATGTACTATCTACCTATAGCATCATATACAACTATTTGGACTACTTGGTCACGTGGGTTTTTATTTTGCGAAATCATATAGGGCACATGCATAAAAGCCTACAATACAGTTATAAAGTTATACGTAAACCTATAGTTTCCTGCGTTCTATAGCATATTTCCGTATGTGTTTATACATTCATAAACCCAAGCGGAAATATGACTTGATAAAACAACATTAAATTCCTGCGCATAATCCACGTAGCATAATGTTACAGCAACACACATAACACCATATTCATATAAATATGGTTTTACGGTAAAATTCGAGGCCCATGGAAAGGTGCAAGTTATATTCGTACGCATTTTAAGCATTAGTTGGCATTTTGTATTCTTGCTATGTCTTTATACACGTTTTTAACATGCCTAAATACATGATTAAAGAGTACATGAAATCACGACTTCATCAAATTTTATGATAAACGTTATACTTGGTAATCCAAAAGACAACTATAATATAAGGTATACTGCCAATTGTTCATTATAAACTGATTTTTGTAATTGATTTTATTTCCATAAAGAATGTATTTTTATTGAATTTTTACATAAATAAGGAATGCATTATAGGAAAATTTATCGTTTACCAAAAACTATACATGTTCAGGATGGGACGTATAAACATTATTTTGTAAAATACTTGTATCTGTGTATAAAGATATAAAGCCAAAATTTGTCGAATTATAATGTTCTAAATAAGAAGCAATACCATTTTCGGTATTGGATTGGAGATTGAGCTTCATTATTTCTTATGCCTGTATCTTCAAGAAATGTTTATTTAAATAAAAAAATTACATGTTACATTTTTGCAGCTGTTCAGAATTTCTTGCAAGTGCATGCATGTTCATAATCGAGACAGGAGTAGTTTTGGACAAATTTTACACGATTATTTTAATTTTAGTGGCATTCCTTTTAATAATCTTCGTAATATTTATCTGGGGATTAAATATGATTCAACAATGATATATATAATTGCTGCTTGAGAAAATCGTTTGCATATACGACAACTTTGTTTGCTAAGAATGCTGGAAAGTTTCACCTTTTCAACTTTCGGAATTAAATTTTTTTAATTAACAATGCTTAATTATGTATTATTTATTTTATGTTACTTCAGACTATAGCGGAACCATCTGCACAACCCCCTTTACGATTTATTTTTTTACGAATTTTGTTTATCGTGTGTGGTGAACGGTGATATAAAATATAAACAAAACCGCATGCCAAAATTTAAATTGTACCGAGTTTAAAAACACAAACATTTCGAGCCTATATAAGCAACCATCCCATGCATTGGTGAGTATACATTTTTTAAAACTTGAGATTTTAAATCAACACATTTTTCATGTTAAAAAAAAAAAACTTGTAGAAAGCGAGGTGGGTCTATACTGCCCAATTAAGAAAAACAAAATTCCGTCTGTATTTTGGGAGAGCTTGCCAAAAAACACTGAGGAAGTTATTTTAAGATACCTCTAAGATGTCCATATATCATTCCTTCCCATGCTTTTTCTTGTTGTGAAGTTTGTGTTTCAGCTTTAAACTTTTTATCCAAATTATGCAAAAATTTTGAACAGCATAAGAATTTCGAACAACACAAAAAATTGTTAAACTGTTTTGAGGAATATATTTTCATATGTGCAACATATATACGTAATATGTTTTCTATTAAAACATGCAGTTGATTTTACCAATTGTTTTATATTGATTTTATTATTAAATTTAAAAAAAACAAGTCATATTGAGAATATTAATCCAATTGAATAACTACGGATTAATGCAAGTTTTTACGACTATGTCTTTACTTAGGAAATTTTGCATTTTCAAGAATTTCGCGGTTGGCTACCTCCCAAAATTCCCAGAAACAAATTCAGTAGCAAGTATATAAAATAATTTTATCATATATGACAACTTCAGCCATTTATAACATGTACTTTATCAGCATGACAATATTGCCCATTATAATTGTATATTTACTCTTTCAGAACTTCCATGGCAATTCAACGTGTACTTTTAAAGAAAAGAGAAGTTTCAAGTTCAATGGCGTATATTTGTATATTTTTTCGTAAAACATTTAAAATAAAATTAACCTAATATAGCGTTACAGAGTCTGTTAATGTGTTAACTTATTTCAGAACAGTTTGGAACATTTACAACTCGTTGATAGAACCATATATTGCCCAAATTACTGCATTTATCACCAAATTAGTAAATGTTTATCCAGTAAATATACGTTTTATAATATTACATACCTCTAATGCAGATAGAAAATTGAAAATGTCAGATTAACCCCAGACTTAAAACCAGTATATATGGTTATAACATGTACACTTTTACATTAAGAGGTTATGTTCTTTAAGCCGATTTCATAATGAGCTCAGTTGGTGAGCGGGTAACTCGTGAATTTCTAATTAAAAATCTTGATTGGTTAACATGCATGCTACAGATTTTTGGTGGCAAAACAGTGTTTTCCATTAAATCCAAACCTTTTGCAATGATTTTTTCAAGAAGTGTTAGCCGGTGGTATATATTCCCTATAGTCAACATTCGCAATAAAAGTAGACATTCCACCATTTTATATCTTCGCCAAATAACACTAAAATCCAAGAAAAGGCGATTATAACAGCAGGTGTAACAAATTGAAAGGATTTGCCAACTGCATCAATATCAAAGTACACTGTTCTTGGTAAATATTAGGCTTAAAGTTGATGTGTACAGGTAAAAGACTATTATTTTCGTATAACAATAAAACTGCTGTTTAATAAAAGGTAATTACAGTTGTGAAACAGCTGTAGAAAGAACTATACGGTAAACGTTATATGAGGTTATAAGACGAGTATAAAACTAATAGGCCAAACCACCACAATTTTAGTTCAAAATAATAATTGGCGTTTAATATGCATGAAAGGCAGGGAAAATTCCTCCAACAAATTCAGAACAAATTTGAAAGGAAAAATTATTCCTGCATGATTAATTTCGAAGAAGAGAAAAGGTAAGTTAATATTTTTCTGTAATGATCGCTTATTAAACCAGTGAAAATAAACAATATTTGATTTAATGTTAAATTTGCTATTAAATTTGGATTCAAAGACAACTTTGGATCAATCCTCGACTCTCTATTCTGTTAAAACGTTAATGATTTAAAATTATGTAATTGTCTAAAACTACAATAATGTAGTAATTTGTTTAATACCATGTCTCTTTTAATACCTTATAACCCTTCAATGCATTTTTGCAAATATAATTTTGGAACTGCATGCTGTATGTGTTTATTTCAAACAAATTTTTGGAAATTTTTTATATTTAGCTGTATAACAATGTAAAGTAGAACCTGTCTAAATGCATACGCTTGGGCTTGGTGAAAAATATGCTTTTAGAGAGTTTATTCATTTACACATGATGCATTTAGACAGGCTCTATTGTGTAGTTAAATACGTTTGAAACATATAAACAAAAACTAGTTAATACCTTAACTTTAGCGCTCTTAAAAAAATCAAATTTAACAAAATGTGATCATAAAATGTTTTTGGCAATTATAGTTTGGTCTTATTCTGGTTATCCAAACGTGAAAATAATATACAGTATACATGGGTATATTGTGTGGCTTCTACAAGTCAAATTTCGTTATCTTAAGGTCTAGAATTGCATGCATGAATGCATGCATGCCTATAGACAATAGAGTAAAACTAATTTCTGGCATATCATGCAAATACGGCGTATTGTTCTTAAATTAATAGTTAAAAATTTCTTGAAATTTCAAAAAAAATGAATTTCATCAGTTATGATCAAAATTTAGTAGTAAAATTCACAAAGCTGCGACGATCACGATAACGAGAATCCCTTCCTGCAGATATTGGCGATTCACATTGAAGTATAGTTTAATAGCTTACTTCACTATTATGATATCAGAAATGGGCATCATCGATTACCAGTTAATAATAAAAAATATTGTGAAATTTAAGAAAAAGATTAGAAATTAAATTGATAAAGACGTTCTCCATGCCGACAAGGTTCAAATCCATATACGTGAAATGACGTCGTATACTGTATAGGTTATGCATCGAAGTTAATTAGATGTACTTGAAATTACAGGTGGGGGAAAAGGGGTGTGAATAAAGGTTTCAGTTAACCATTCGCCCCTTCTTAATTTATACACGATACATAAAGATGTCTACCAATGCTCGATAGATATATGGGAGTTGCTTTCTTACCTTAAAACGGGGACGCTAGTTTTTGGCCGGAAACAGCCATACGCGCAGGCGCAGAACATTCATCACCTTATTTTCAGTTTGGTGATATGTGACAAAATAAGGCGATGAACCTCTTGAGGACCGGACACCTTACGTGATCGCCGGAAGTAGCCGGCTCTTGTCCTCAATATTACCATTGCTTTGTGCTGTGAGGGTGGGGGGAAGTGACGCCAACGGATTTTACAACCAATGGGAAATGCGGTCATTGAATATTTCGTAGAAACGATAGTTTTACTGACTTTAGCATTTATTTGACAATTTTTCTCAGGAAAAACACGACAGTGATTCGAAAATCACATCCTTTGTATATAAAGGATTGCAGTTGAGATATATACAGCACTCAAGCAGAAGGGCAGCTCACAACATCTTGCCTATAGTGAAAATTGCTAAATGATGCAACTTATGGGTCACTACATATGTACATCCATGTTATAGGAGGCATAATTCGAATCTTTCAGGATTATATAAACTACAACTTTTTGTATATTTAATACCTTAATCAAGAAATTTCGTTAAGTGAAAAATATCTCGTATCGACAATATTTTGATTAAATTTATTCTTCCACTGGCTTGTATTATTGCCTTTTTGGATTTCTCAAAATGCAAGAAGACAATATGAAGTATTCCTTGCTCAAAATAATTCATATTTTGTATATAAAATAACGGTTTAATGCAATTTTCAAAAAATTCTCGTAAATTCACCATTGGAATCACACTGTATGTATGTATAGTACAGGGTGGGCCAATAAAAAGTAGGCCAACTTTATAAAAATCATAAAAAGGTTATTTGTTAATGGAATTTAATGAAAATTTGTACAAATATTGTTTTCTCTTTACTTTCGAATTGCCCTCATTCACTTTCTTTCTTAATGACGTAATCATTCTAATTTTCTTTCAAAATGGTGTTCACTGAAGAAGAAAGAAGCGTGCTAAGTTTTTTGCGTAAAACGAAAAATTACAGTGCTAAGTAATTTTTGAAACTGTTTCCGGAGAAAGGTGCTAAATTTTTGAATAAATTCCATTAACAAATAACCATTTTATGATTTTTATAAATTTGGCTTACTTTTTATTGGACCACCCTGTATATTATATGGTATTTAAAAATAATACAAAGAATATTTTAATGGCACAAGAAGCAAGTTTGCATATAAGAAGCAAGGTTGCATGTGCTATTGGAAATACTATAGGGATCACTCCACTATAAAATAAAAGTAAATATGATGATGTTGCCTGCGAGGTTATTCTTGTAATTTAAAATAAATATGAAAATTAATTAGACTTAAAAGACATGCATAATATACGTTTTTAATGAGGAGAATATTAGTTTGCAAGTTTGTATTATTACTCATTTCAATGGATATCACCTTTCATTCACTTTTTGAAACTAATCGTTTGCATAAAATATATTGCATCATAACGAAATTACAAAAACTACTAATTTGTTAGCATTTGAAGCATTCTTCAGATGTAGTGCATACTATGTTTTAAATATCTGCTGTTTTAAACAGCTACACGTGTCGTGTGGTATTTTCAGACAACTAATCTTGAATTTTCTTACAAAATAATAATGGTCATTATAAAGAGAAAAGGGGCGGAAACCCCTTTGGGAGCTTTATCTTAAACTAGGCATGACTGCAAATGTTGATGAAAATCATAATGCATGGACTGCTGCTATTTCCAGTTTTTGTAGCACAAATTTGGGATGTATAGAAAAATGCATAGTCAATAAAAACAAAAGTAACACTAAATGCATATTAAAATAATTGATAATTTTTATCAGTCAATGGTTTGGATTCTTTAAAGTGGTCATTTCATTTATTTTTACCGCAGGTAAACAAAAAAATTGCTTATTCATGGTCAAATAAAAGCCATGTAAAATTTCTACAAAAAAATATGTTTGTGTGGAAAAAGGGTTAAAAACGATCTTGCATGTCAGAATTTTAAAATAACTCATGCACAAACATTTTGGTTAATTATCATTTTTAAAAGCGCAATTTAGATATATATAATGAATCAACATGCGAGAAAATTCTTCAGCCGAATATAGATTTTCCAACAAAAATGTTATATATAGTATACAAATAACCTTAAAATAATTGTTGCCTGCATACATACATGCAATTTAAAACAAACATGGGCATGGATTAGACTTAAAATTCCTTGCATTTTATTATTCTGTTTGTTATGGAATTGTTTGAAAACGAATTATGGGATCAATAACAATTTTTTAACCCTGCATATACTGCAAAAAAACAAAATACAACTCCCAGTTTTATACATGGCAATTGTCATAATAAACTTGAGTTTATAAGTATGAAGCATGCATGCATGAATGAATGCAAAACCTTTTACTGAAATTTGTCATAGAAAAACTATATCGATATTAGCTATGCAAAATGCCCAAATATGGACATCAGAAATTGGACGTTTATCCACGTGACCTTACATACGTGTTTACTTTCTATATTATGCCCATATATGTAGACTTATCATTTTCATGTATACATGTACATGTTTATGTCATATACTTTAAGAAAATCCACATATAAAATATCACAATATGGCATATATGGCCCTACCTAATTTTTTTCCACCAGGGGATATACTCGATTGAATTGAATAATTATTGTGTCTATAGAGGGCTGAAAATTAAGTTCAATTTCTACATTATTTTCAGTATCAATATCATTATATTAATCTGCCACGGAATCTGCCTTGTCCAAAACGAAATAATGTTGAATATTTCGTTTAAAACGCTCAAAACTAAACTGTAGTGTGAAATAAAGATAATATGGTAAACCCGTTGTTAATTATTCGTAAGGAAATACATTAATCAAAGTTAGAGAATTCGCAACTACGTATTTATTACCAAACAGGATATGGTTTACAGCGTCTTTAAAACACATGTATTAATGGAGTCGATCGCGCATGCTTACACTGACTTTAGGTCAAGGCAGATTTCGGTGGGTATTTGACAACCCGTTTTTTATTGTAACCAAAGGTTTAGTTAGCCTGCGATGCATAAATAAAGTCATTGGCTGGGACTAGTTGGCCTCTAAACAAGAGGCCAGACAAGAGACCTAGTTAGGATTTATGCAGACAAACTACTAATTCAACAATTGACAAGGGTTGAAAAAACAAAAAAAAAAAAACTACCAAATAACCGCAATTGGGACAAAGTGATTTGTGTGAAGATGTGCCAGGAGAAATTTGAATGTTTCAACGGAAGACCCTGCCTCCCACCATGCAAACTTTCGGATGGTCCGAATTCAAGGTGGGCACTTGGACTATATGGAAAGTCACCGGATATAACGGTGGAGAAAACTATAAAACAGACAACACACACTGCGATTGGTGGAAATCCAATTCAAAAAGCAACATCACGATTTGGCATCCTTGAGTGAACCAACTTCAGTTTGGGCATGCGCATATATATACTGAAAGCCCCTTCACACGTCTATAGCATCATGCTATTCTATGCAAATAACGGTAAGTATATACGAGACTCAATTTTAACAAAACTAAAAAAAAGAAATATAATAAAATATAAATTACAAATTGGTGACCATGCTGGCTCTGATGGGTTCGGTATAACAATGGCGGGGAACATGATACCATGTTTTTTACTTTGAATAGGCCTAAAGTACCGAGATCTTGTCTAGTCAAATTAACAAAACAAGATACCTTATGCCATTGCACACGAATCCGCATCGTTCATATTTCACGTAATATTGCATTAAAAATTGACACATTTTTTAGACTGGTTATATTTGATATAATTTGCCAAAAGGACAGACTCATCGGATTGCAAAATGCTTTCATGACCAGACTTCGAGCTTGTTTTTAACGAAATTTTATACCCTTGCCCACTCGAACTGTTAACGTAGAAATGAAAACCTAAACTAGTTACCGATAATATCTTGTTATATTATCCCCTACGAATATCAAATTTGTTTTTCATCTCTTGAATTGGGGTGCAACGTGGCGCCAAAATAATTAGCAACACTTGAAATTGTTTCGCATTTCGTGATGTACCATTTAGCTAAATAGATGCTGTTCAGTCGGTAATGTAATATTAACAAATTAACTTATACATTTTTGTTATATCGAAATTAAACTGAAATGGCAATTCACAAACAAGATTTATCTAAAAAAGTATGTGTAGTTTGAAAACTTCTTAATACCTTACAAATCATGCATGAACAATGTAGTCCATGCAAACATGTGCATAATATATACATTTTAAATTCAAGATAATTACTCCCGCGTAATTTCACAAAAAATTAATATAACGAGATGTATCTTGTGTATTTGTATACTCGTCATTTGGAAAAACCTGCTTTTTTAAACACTCCATTGTAATGCGCTTGCAGTAAAATTATGTAAATCCATAAAATACCCTTATGCTCAACATGATCATTTTTTCATAACAAATATCAAAGCTTCAAATTATGCATAGTCTGATCTCGTAAAATATTCATTTATTCTCAACCAGTTTAGCCGTCAAAGGGACAATGAATTATTATTTCGATAGATATGTATAACAAGTTACGTTGTAATTACGTAAATTACACCCGCCAATACCACAATGGTCGCGTATATTAAATCGTTAACCTATGAATTAGAATTGTTACTATTATCTGCCTTTTGCAACACAGCATGTATATGTTACGGTGACATTTACGCAATTAATGCATAATAAACCAACAATATTCTTTAGTTCTGGTCAACCAAGTATGGCAATATTGCTAGTCAGCTATTATTAGTTTGTTATAGGAGTTAGTCACGTTATGATAATTCAATAATGTGCGGGTATTTATATCAGTAATTTTTTTCATGCCCCATTTTCGCATTATAACTTCGTATATAAGAAACCATGAAAAGTTTATACATTTTGATCGAGAATTTCCAGAACAATACTTAAAGCCAAATGTATATTTAAAATGAGGTGACAATTGCATAAAAATCTACAATTTCTTGAAACATTTATAGAAGTTTTGAATATTCAGGTATAGAAATCAACATGTACGAAATTATATTAGAAAATATATTGTCATATTCAGTGAAATTAAAAATGCAAATTTGAGCCACAGTTATATATTTCAAATAGAACTATAAATGATTGTTAATGAATTTTATATTATTGAGATTTAATGAGTGATAGATAAATATATAAGATTTTCTTCAAATCCTGAATCGAGTTGATTTCTAAATCTGCAGGAAACTTGTATAACAATCTGCATATAAAATCTATTGATGTTCCTTATAGCAACATAAACATTTTCGCAATTACGTAATAATATTTATTTCATAAATACTGTATTTACGAAAAAAGCATGCATTGTTTCTCGTAAGCAAACCACTTACAAATTAAATTTTTGTCAAAATATGAGGTAAGAAATTTAAAAATAGTATTCCAAATATTTATTTAATCACGATTTTCTTGCTCAATCACGAAAATTGTAATTAAAAGCGTTTAATCAGTGCAGTCGTGTTGTTTTAAATAATACTTATATATATATGGGTGTACAATGTCTGGATCTGACAACATCAACATGCTAATTTAATTCGACATTTACCATCAACTTGATACGATGATATATCCATGCACATATTGCTCTCCACAAGCACTGTAATTGTATACAACAATGTTTTTTTTTTAATTTATGCATATGTTATTATTTGAGGTCAAAATTCATATTTAAGTAGATAAAATCTGACATATATTGTAAAAAACACTTTTTTATTTGAAATATGGCTAACGTAGGTGTGATACTTAGTGTTTTAAAAGATTAACACGTTTATGTACACAAAGAAGTAATTTAAATATTCTGAATTTAAAAAAATCTAGATCTAGAAATCTAGAAGCCTCTCATATGCAGAAGTCCTTGGATTTCATACCATTTACACAATGACTATTTAGCACATAATAATATTCGAAACGTGGCTACTCTGTAAATACCATAACACATCATGACTTGCACACCATGGATGCCATACATACAGCATGTTTCATCACTTTTAGAATGTTTTAATCACTTTAATAGTCTAAAAACAGTTTTCAAAATAAATCAAAAAACAAAACAAACAAAAAACCATCATTGCATAAAATCTTTTAAAGTGTTATATTTAATTAAGTAATAAGTTTAGAAGAGGAAGAAAGCAGATGTAATATGTCTGCTATCAATATTCAACATATTTTTTAAGATAATTTATTTTTAACCATTTGCTACTAATTCTTTATTTTTCACCAATTTAAAAAAACAAAAATTCATTACCTTTAAATTGATAGACATTTTAATATACTATTCATATTATAGTATTATATTAATAAGACACAAATGAACTATTTCCATTAGGAATATAACCATTTGCCCGAGGCTCAGATTAATAACTCCATATTTTCATACTATAAACTTTGTAGCAAAACAAAAGCATACAAGAAGCGCTTTTTTTGCAGAAAACCATCCTAAGACACTCCGAATATAATTTGAAGTCATACTGCAATAATTTCCTATGTTATGCAATTTTGTGTAAAAATGAGGGTTTTTTTAGGAAAAATTAAAGTAATTTAGTTTTACAGCAAGCAGCCATATGACATTTGTACGATATTAAATGCCCTAATATAGAGATGTAGACATTTGGTCCATAATAAAAGTTAGTACAAGGAGCTAATTCAGTAGCAATATCTGGCCTAATAAAGGTCCCACTTTAATAAGGGTCTGATGAAACCCATAAACTAGGCGCTTATTGTGATAATGTTGAAGTTAGTCTGGAATCCTCCATGAATTTATGCTCGACCTAATCACATTTTTGATTGCAATGTACATATATGAAACATAACTAGCATGGTACAAATGCAAAGAAGGAAGAAAAAAAAAGAAAAAAAAAGCCAGTCAAAAATCGCCTTGTATCGAGCTGCCTCCTAGCGTATAAACGCTGAACTCGATACTAATTCGCCCAGAAGGCCACTCTGCGCGAAAAATGCGGTTTTCTGCCTACGTAGGCTATAGATACCAGTTTACCAATACATTTGCATGTAAAAATGTTTATGCAAATCAATGATATTTCCCCAATTGTCATAGATAAGATTATTTTGAATGGCAGCGATGGTATAGATGTCATTGTCTTATTAAAGTCAAAAACGCCTATTTTTAATTAAAGGGAAAGGTGTATCCAATCATGGTCTGGCATTTTAAATTGGTCAAATGTAGCTTCAACTAATCGTAATCAAATTTGAATTAAGTCCAAATGGGCGTCACCTTAAAGGGAAAATATTTATAAAAATAAAAAAGTTGAAAACCAGTTGGTTACATTAAAACGTATAAGGGAAAAAGAAGCATGTCAAAATTAACATAAAACCATATAGTGTTACAAGCACGTCACAGCCTATTTTAAATTCACTCTTTAAATTTTAACACCTAAACAACATTACGTGTGCATCTACAGTATAAAGTTATGTGAATCTATACTTATAAATTCGCCACAATTCTGAACTCCTAAAAGTGCTCAAAATTGATACAACAATTAAAGTTATTTCATAAAAATCTCTTTAAGTAGTTTAAAATGAACATGGCATAAAAAGCATTTTATTGTTTTCCCATTGCATGAACTCGTTCTCAAAAATTATATGTTAAATGTTTCTACAAAAAAATTTGATTTTTTCTATATTAATAATCCGCATTTATGTATTATATAATAAAGATATTCTGGATGTATGCATTTGATATGGGACATAAACGTAAAAAAATGTAAAACATGTGCCCTAAACGGATCGACGTTTAGTATAGTTACATTTATTTTCAAAAATTCATGTTAAACACATTGAAATCGTCTTCCATTTTAACGTGATGTCCAAAAACAGCATGAAATGATTGGAGCTTAAAATAAATGTTTCTTAAGGGTATACATTAACTTAGAAAATGAATTACGAGCATAATTTAGAAGCGTGAAAGCTCAATTTAAAAAAAACAATTGAAACAAATATTTAATTTAGATTAAAGTGCACAATGCAGTAAGATACAGTAAGCATCAAGTATAAATTTACCCTAAAATAAATGCTTTCTATATACTGTGTTTCTAGCCCTTGATTATTAAGATTAGGAACACTACGTTTTCATAGCATAGCTTGCAATAACAACAAACAAACAAAATATCAAGAAATTCAAGAATTTAAGTTGATATCCGTGATTAAAATACTGGTTTTAGGCGAATAAAATTTATTTAAAAAATTCTAGAAGCAAATTGCATATTAATAAAATGCGCAATTAATATAAAACCAAGCTTCTTCGAGTTTGTAAACGTTAAAGACATTTTGATATATATTATTTTTTAAAAAAATGTTTTGATATAAAATATGCCAATATCCTACAAAAACGTGATAAGGATTACAAACTGTAAAGGTATAAACTAAATCTTGAGAATTTAAAGAATAAAATGCTTAATTAAATTTCTTAAATTAGAATTACTAAAAAGGAACGTTTCTAAATGACAAGGAATTGTATATTTCTCATACCAAAAATAAACTGCATGTCAAACTCTCTGCTTTCCAAAGTTAGTTTTCTCAAATTGGGTAAAGGAAAACCGTACGAAATAACATATATAAATATATATATATACGCATCCCAAGCTCTTATATCCCAACAGACTAACACGATCTTCTTAAATCTTGTTGCCAGCTACGAACTGCTTATTGTGAAAATGAAACATGAAATTCTATCCCCAAATGTAAAGCATATTTATATGCCTCGAATCGTAAGCATACTTCTATAAAACTTTTCCAAGACTTAAGATGGTATACACAAGCTTGCAAATGGCGTTGAAGCAAAATCCATGCAATTTTAAAAACAGTCATAATTTCAGTTTTCATGGCGTGAAGCTCGCATTTTTATCGCTTCTTTAGGCAAGTAGGGCAGACTGTATAATGTCATCAGATACAGTGAAATGCATATATATAGGCCTAATGACCAATGGCGTCTGCGAATACATCTCTATGTGTATACGCACATATAAGTAAGAGGCAATTTCAGATTTTCGTCAACTTATCGTAGATGAAGATTTACAAATTCAATTAAGATATAAAAAAAAAACTATACAAGGTATAAACAGTTTACAGCAGCAACATTGTTGTCCAAATAACGAAATCAAATATAAACATTCCAAGCTGTGATTTGGTTTTAGAAACCACTATTTATAACCTTATAATAAACTTTTCCAAAAACTGTGAATGTATTTGGTAACAAGCCTATGCCTGCAATCAACGAAATCTATGCAAATTAAAATGTTTCCAACAAGCCAATTAAGAAAGAAGATGTGGAATTGTTATAATAAACAAGTAAAGAAACGTCATGTTGTGGCTTTGGGTATAATTTGGATGAATATTCCCCCATCACCCATTTACACCAATAAGGGCATGTATATTCATTTGGATCAACAACCCGTGTGGAATATAAAATATTTCGTTTTGGATATTTAAAAACACATTTATTGTACTAAAATATAATAACAAAGGGAGAATTATTTTCATATACTGTAGGGTGGATTCCAAATGCTCTCATTAACGTTTCTTCTAATGTAAACAACGTGTACAATGGCTGCATGACAGACCACAAAGCATGCAAAGGCACTATATTTTTTGGTAAAAAAAAATAAATGCGAAAGTTAAATTAAAATTTCACATTTACATGAATCGTTAATTTGGTGCATGATGCGCATAATAAATCCCCCCCCCCCTTCATCCCCCCAAAAAAGTAGAATTTTTAAAAATTTAAAATTTATTTTGATCATATACATTCTAAACGAATATTGAAAAATCAGTGCGATGATAGTTAAAATATTTGTCATAAATTATTTAGAAATAGTATTTTCAATAGCAATTAAACAAGATTTTTGTTTAAAAACGATCTTGGTATATATAGTGCCACTATATTTCCACTATCAATATCTTTTATCCTACGACAATAAGAGTTAATAACACAAAGGAGATTAATCGTGTTACTTATTTTAATGGAAAATGACCATCAGAAAATCACAACAACATTTATCTAACAACGTTAATTTTAAAAAAGTTAAGTGATGTAAATTATTAATATCAAACATTTCCTAATTTACTTTCAAAGTATAAAAGTCTTATAAAAAGTTTCGCACACCCAAAAATTCGTTTCATCATCTCGCTATTTTTCCAAATAACTTTCAAATTCTGTATATAATGGTAGTTGATATTCAAAAAAAGAAAGAAATCAAAAATAAGACCTATTTTCCTAGAGGAAATTGAATATCTCCCATTTAAGGAAACTGAGAAAGCAAAAGCCAATAAGAAAGGAAAGAAATATACTTGAGCTAAAAGGTTAAGTTTGAAGAAACTGCGCATAAGACTCAAGGACCATTGCGTTATTAGTCCCCATTGCGCATAGAAGAAAAACTCAGCAAAAAACACATATTTATGGCATCAGGTGAATGCGTCACTATAAAACCATACACATTACACGCTCAAGTATGGCCTAGAATACAAATGACATTTTTCTCTATTTTTGGCAGGCTCTGAAATGGTCCCAGCACGGACATCGCAATTTGATAAATGTTAGCAAAGATCAAAACGGTCAAGAAAATGCTGAAATGGGGGAAATTGCTGTTGGGAGGTGGCTCTGTGCAATGTGGGTGAAAAAAGCCCCTGGTAAAGCATGGGAGGGATGGGGATGGTTGTGGGGGGGCGGCATGATTGTCTACATTCCAATGCGGATGAATACAAAAGTTTGATAATAGCTATAAGGCCGCGCAAGAAATTCAGCCTATCAAAATGAATGTGCTGCAAGATTTATCTTACCTCATTGCGGCGCATTTAGCGCATGTGTGCACCGGTCGACGTCCGCCATGGAGAGCGCCGTAGCGTTGAACAACGAAAATAGTACTGCAAAAGACAGGCAGAGGCAAGCAGGCTTATAATAACTGCACACCACGTGATAAGCCGGGTTACTTGGGTCGCAGCAAACACGGGATGACGGCCATCTTGCAAAGGTTAGATCAGAGCGAGGAAAGGCCATGGTTGTTGATGATGTTCTGAAAAGGACCTTTTTGGAGGCAAAGGTCCCAAAGTCAGCTCAGGGGGGCCCCCAGAAACAACGGAGAGCAGCCTTTGCGCTGAGAAATCGGTGGACAAAATGAAATTAACATGGGCATCGCCAGCCTTCTTAAAACTTCATTTATTGTAGGCAAGCCGCTTGTGACTGGCCGAAAAACTAGGGACATATTTCACGGCCCATCACAAATTACCCTCACGGTTTTATGCATTTTAGAAACGTCCTGGTCCAATAGTCACAGGCCGGCTATAAACGTCAGCAACGACGTTAGTACCCATAGACGCCATTGAAGTCAAGCCCCCCCAGCATGCTCCAGTATAGGGCACCGGGAATGCCTGTTAGGCCACCTATATATATACGCGCAATGGCCGCCTTGCCATGGCATGCATGTTTACGGGCTAGGCAAGCGAAAGGCTATTGGTTTGCACGATATTAATGCAATAATTGAGGGTGGGATGCGCTCTGAGGGAAAACTTTTCCTTTGCTTGTCGACCATGAAATTGTAATGATAAGATGTGCAGTAACGTTCTAGCTCACTTTCCCGCCATTACAATCCATCCCCCTTATCCCTTCCCCTAAATCCCCATAGAAACGCTGGGGGGAGGTGGGGGGCACGAAACAAAAGCCCATAAAAATTGTTACTGCCTCAGATGAAATTTTCTTGGAATCGGTTAAAGACTTCCCAAGCACACTGCATGCATGCTAGAAGATGCAAGAGGACCGAACCGCACAAAGTACATCCCATTCCCTGAAATCTTAATCCCAAAGAAAGAAAATGTGGATCCGTGCGATATCTGGCATTACGTCTCCAATAAGATTCTAACATTGGAGATGATGCCCCAATTGCGAAATGTTTTGAGGAATGTTCCTTGTATCAGAAGTCCTTCTTTAGAGAATGCGATTTAATTTGATAAACGAAAAATTGGATTTTTTACATTTTTAAACTGCTAAAGAAAAAAACCTGCATGCTTCAAATCCTGCTAAACCTGTCTAAAACATAATCTTGAAGTTTTTGTTTTTGTTTACTTCTAGGATGAAGTTCAAGTCTACGACTGATAACAAGAAGGGTATCACTGGGATGCTTTTATAAATTTTTGTTGTTGTTTTGGTTCATAACAAAAGTATATATATATATATATATAGCCAGATTTTCTTAAAAATATTATTCACATTTTGTTGAAAACAAGTTATCATTTACAAAGATACTTGCAAAAAGAGTGCGCATTTACAAAAGACCAAACTAAAAATTTGAAAATTAATAAACTGTAAACAACCGATGGTTGTTATTTATGTTATCTAAATTTCTTCAGGAAGTGGCAAATTTAATTGAGAACTAAAAATTAAATAAAATTTATAGAAGTCTTGCATATTAGGTTGAATCTGTTTTAATAAAACCTGGTTAAAAGTTTTCACCTGCATGAGTACAATTCACCTGCTTTATATATAAATCATATTAAACTATATATAATTAAAAAATAACAAGAAAATAAACTTTTATGAATTTATTCATTGACATTTTTAAAATGTATACCTTACGAGTTAACCAACTTAGATAAAATTTAATAGCTGGCTATGTATATGTTGTACACGTATACAGCCATGTCAATTTTAGCATTTCAATGTATATATATATACTTGGGTAACAATTTTTTGTTTTAAAACTTGCCATGACTCGTATTTTATTAAAATGACCATATAAAGGTATCATAAATAGCACGATGAATAAGGGACCTTTTCTATATACATCATACGAAAAAGCAGCTTTAAACTAATATTTTTTGATTATATTTTTATAAGGAGCGTTTTCATCTTATAATTCACGTTTTCATGCTTTTCTAGGTATTTCATAGTGCGCATTTGGGGATTTTATCAAATCGAGGTGACGGTAAAACCATAATTACATGCCGCATTTGTATTTTTTGTTTGTTTTCAGAATTCAAATGCATACATGAAGATGCTATTAATGAATTTCCATGTCATCTATATATATATATATATACCGTTAGGGCCTACTTCATTTCAAACTATTTTAATACGTGCAATAAATTGTTACAAATGTATACGCGCATGATTGGAATCCTTATACCCCATATATATACATATATCAGTATTAATTCTACGGCGAAACAAACCCTGCAATTGTTAGATCTATAGATAAGAATTTTACGAGAGTGGAAAATTGTGGGGTTGGGATTCGTTAAAAATAAAAATCAATCCGCACAGTATACCATTGGTAACGGAATTAAAGGAAATCCGCTACTCAACGATGATTTTTAACGCGGGCCAAACACTAAAATGTATAAAAGCAAACAAAAATATTGAAAAACTTCTGGACATTCTTCCAAAACGTAAAACACACGAAATGTATAAAAATCTTGTATAAATATTAAAAAAAGCATTTAAACACCAAACCCGTCGGTATATAAATATCAGAAATCTATATATATATTCCTTTAACATGCTTAATTTGAATATAAATTTGTCTACGATTTGGACAAATTACTCACATGTTCAATACCGGCCAATAGGAAAATAAAGGAGTCACGTGTTTGAATCCTCATTGCACAGATTTGCATTATGTCCATGAATACAGTTTAGGACAAAATATACACGTTGCTAGAATAATTTGAGAAATCAGGTACATATTTCTCCACATATATTTAGCCATTTTATCCACAATAAATGGGATGTTACAAAATATATTAAAATTTGTTTAAAATTATTATTACCTCAACTATATCGTGTATTTCGTTTAATTAAGAGAGAACCGATAAAACATAATGGGCCATGCATTTCGTGATTTTTAATTTACAATTATTTATATGTACATACATTTTAGGACAACAGCTATATATATATATGAACATATTTTTTTTTAAATTGTAAATCAATAAGCAATATATCTAGTAACGAAACGATGTGTCATGAAGATAGTCACTTTAAGGCTCATTTTGGGGCACAAACCAATTTCATCCTGGTTATAAGGTTAACATGCATGCGCAACATGATATCAAACCGTATATTGGTTTGCCAATTTTAAGGGCAACCTATAGCCATGCAATTTTGCTAAAGTTTCCCATAAATTCATCCTTGAACTACTGACCATAAACCTTCTCGGTGCAAAAATTGAGTAATATTTGGCATAAATAAACATGTAGTTCATTGTCGAAGGTGGATACACCCAACGGTTTATTACATGTTGTACAGTAGCAACTATACGGTTAATGGCGTTTGCATATGTGCATCTTAAACGAGCAATAAATTTATCAAGTTTTAGGTGAAAGCCTGCATATATACCTTCACCAGGAAGCCAACCATTGCATTGGCCCGCCTGTATTTTTTTTTTTAAAAAAAGCCCTCATAAAACAGAGAAGACATTGACTTTGGCGAGCCTGCAGAGAAAACAGGGTAACTGTACTTTTACGTATACTAAATCTAAAAGGGTTAAGCCAACTAATCCAATAATACACAAACACGGATTTTTATATTCTCGTTAAGCAAAAGTTATGGCCGGTTAAACGATTTTGCAAAATGTACAGTCTAGATGCCATAGAAAATTGCTTTAACACCAAAACGTGTACTATTTAGTATACGCCTGCATGTTACTTTAAAAATGTGAAGGACCGAGGGCACCATAATTTGAAATTTAATCCATTATCACGTGTTATTGTAAGTGAGCGATAAACATTATATATACGAACATGTACGATATATACAGAATACTGTTAAGCAGCTATGCAAAGGAAAAAAATGCTTAAATGTATGAAAACTTATTTTCATTTAGGGTTGAAATTTGAACGTTTGAAAATGATAAATAAAAAAAAATCCTACAAATAACAGGAAATATAAATTATAAATTTTTTTCCCAGAAACTGAACCAAAACTATATTTATAAAGCAATGAATGAGTACCAAAGACGACATATCTCGTATTTTAAAGTTCTTATAACACAGAAGCTAAAAATATGCCCTTTACGTAGTAAACAACTTTTATCATGCTGCATGTACTACATTTTTTTGAACAATTTTAGTTGAAATGTGGTGGAATTTTACCAAAGGGCACTTAATGAAATTTGCATCCAACTGTACGGCTAAAACTAGTACTATACAGCACACGCATAATGCCATTTATGCCGGTTATGGGATTGTGTTTCAGATTTTTAAAACTGCAAAATATACAGACTAGGTCATTTACAAGCTATACAAATTTCACTATACAGAATTTTGAAAAAATAAATCTGGAAAAAAATCACAGGCATTACAATATAGAAATAATGCATATCAACCGAATTGCTGTCTTTTATATACAGTTAGCGCAAAATAAAATATGTACAGTATATCCCAAATAATATGATCTATCTAACTTGTTGGTACTTATACTGTGCACGTATAGGGCACCAAACAGTTTGCTTAAAAATTGGACACTATATTAGAGCTTTTAGGTCTGTAAAAAAAAAAAAAAAAAAAAGAAAAAAAAGTGGAGCGGGGATGGGAGGTGATTGAGCTATGTCTAATTGAAGTATGTATAGTTTCAAAAACCCTAAACTTTTCCAAAGTTTTTTTTTTATCCCGTGTCGATGCCCTACATGAAGTACGTGTCAAGGGGCTAAAGAGTTATTTCGGTTTTAATGGCTTAAATCGGATATTTTTTTATGTAAGACCAAAGACGAGTTTCTTTGCATGCAGTTGGTCAAAGCTCCCCATCCGCCCATTGGCTTTGTCTTTGTTTCGCAATTATAACTAAGCCTATGAGATTAAATCGGTTTATTAGTGCAGGCCTAGTTATGTTTTGTCTATTAGCAGTCGATTGTACTTAGGACTGAAATTGTAGATTGAGCTGTACGATTTGATATTTGGAATATATCATGCGCATTAAAGCATTCGGGGAAAGTTGAATGACTTTTGATATTCTTATCAGATAATAAGGATACAAAATACTAATGACAGTTTTCACATTTGTGAAAAGTATGGAGTCGTATATTCGGTTTACTATTGACAACGCGTTATAAATAAAATTTAATAAGCATACATCGAACTTTCCATGAAATGCTATTAAATGACGATAAGGTGCCATATACGGGTTAATGACAATTACTAACGGTCAACATTAAATTATTGAAGTCCGACTGTCTTTTTTCATCACTTATGAGAAGCAGATTAGTTGAATTATGTTTAAAGATTATACATTTGGTAAATTTATTGGATGGACAGGAAGGCACCTAATAGTAAAGTTGAACGGCATGAAATGATTACAAATATGGCTATACCATGATGACCATCCAAGAAAAAGTATATATTCAATTTTACACGTGTGGATGAATATACAGTGCACTGATAGATAAGGGTGAAACTGCCCTAAACGATTCCATTATTTCAAAATGTAAATGCTGCAACAAAGGTATTGATTATGATGCTAAAATATGAATGTGATGTTTATGCAATACTTATTTTGCACACAAGGCATGCAGATTAATAACCATAACAATATTAAATGAGCAATGTTTTTTTCTCGTTTCAGCACCTATACCAAATAATATAGAAGAACCCATCCAAGCTGAAAAGGGCATGCTAAAAGCACAAGAATTTTATTTTATCACGTTTGTTAAATGGTAATATTGAATTTATCCAAAATCATACTTATATTGTCTTCTATTGATGTACGAAAATAAATTGGCAAAACTAAGTTTAAATATTTTCACGCATATCAACGCTTTATGGAAATTTATTAATGTAATAAACGAATAATAAATAATCTTATATTGCTCATGATTTCAGGTCCATGATTTATCTACTTTAACCATTAAATTCTCTGTAAGTAAAAATGTTGATTTCATTTCAGGCAAAATAATCAGTTTTTATTAAGATATCCTGTTATATTCTCGTTGTTTGTTATACAAGCAAGTATAGTGTAAACAATTTACAATTTATTTAACTACATTTCGAAGATATAGTTTCGATATCTATTATTTTTTCTATGTCATACCTATGATTTCATTGGACAAAAGCTAATGAATTTCAATTGCATTGCTCATGGCAACATCTTATCCAATTTTTGTAATAAATTGCCTTATTTTAATGTAATGTAAATTAAAATTTGCAAAGAAAATAAACAAATTTATATGAGCTTAAAATCTAATAAAAAGTGAATTTATTAAAAATAAGTACGAACTTCTCGAGTATGGAAAGTTTACAAAACTTTAGTCACTAAACAATAAGTATAGAGCAAAACACCTATTTTAGTCTCTGAATTTTATCTACGAAAATCGTATTTTGTGAAAAAGTTACCAAATTGAGTGTTAACGAATTACAGGTATAGATTTGAGATCATTTGAAATTCCTAAATGTGTTTTCACACTAAAATTTATAGAACAACGTTTGGAAATTTATAATTTGTACATAAAATGTAAGCAAAATTGTATGAGTGAAAATGTTGAAGTAATCACATTTTGACCTATTTGGGTAAATTAACAAGGAGTCTAACGAACATAAAGAATAGGAATAATAGTTCATTTAACGTTCATATAACATTAACAGATTTTATACAATTATTTACTGTATTTAATAAAAGAAAATTCGCTTTATGTTCATGCAGGAAAAACTTTATAAGGATAAGGCCCTATATAGTGATGGTTGTCTGATTATGAGATATATAGACTACTTTCACACGGCTTTTTATTTGTTGGACAGCCGCAAACATCTTAAAATTATACCGAAAACTTAAAATTACCTTAACATATTCAGATTCGTACTTCATATTGTGCTCAGTGCTTACATAAATAAGGCATTGGTCCTAAGAACAGCTTCGCCATTTTCTGTCTTAAATTTCTCTATACACTTTTGTGGATGAACAACCTATCATATAACGGAATAAGCACTGAAATTAATTAGTATGCAACATATGCGAGCCATTTCCATGATGTTATCGACATGGCAAGCTTCTTCAAGAGGTTTTGCAGTTACAATCCCATTACTGCAAGCTCAAAATGTCTTCAATTGCAAATCTATTTAAATCTGGGTATAAAAACGAATCATGCATGTACGGGTTTTTTCCTTGGTTTCTCAGATATTTCATGAGAAAACCGCATTTCGCCTTATATATCCTTGGTATACCGAAAAACGTAGAATGCTAATGCAGTCTTCGTATATATGGTATGCACCAAGTCGCCATCCAATTGAAATGCAAATCGATATCCAAGATAGCACATGTTTAAACTTGCATATCTACTCTTTTATAAGTTACGCTATACGAGCAATTTCACGAAGAGCAGAAATTATGCAATAAACGACTTTTTGGCTAATTTTACTAACTTTTCTCTTAAATTTTCAGAATCTAATACTAAGAAAATTTGGAGCATGCTAATGAAATAGTACGTTACCCAGAATGGAGATGTCACATCTGCAAAGAACACCCATGTAATGAAAACAACATGTAGGTCAACTAGACCTCCGAGCAATTGGTCCCAAATTTTAAGAGCTTTCTCTTCTTAAGAAACTAGGCAAGAACAAGTCATTCTTTTTGAGTTACGAAAACGTGCTCAAAAGGTATACCTCGGGTAGAAAAATTATGTACGTCACATACAATATAAGGGAATATGCCAATATATATGGTGTGAGTGTACAAATTATACAGAAATTGGACGTACATGTATTTCCAAATATGGCCATGCAGATTATGTAAATATATGTGTATTTATCATTTTTGTATATTTCAATACAATGTATGCGACATATTATTACTGGTTTGATAAAAGTTTAAGTCCACATTTTCGTCCATACATCGACATAAAATGTCATATATGGCCATATATGTTTTCAGGCATAAATGGAAACATCATAATATGGCATAGATGGCCCTATATCAGTTTTTCACCAGGGTTGATACGCATTCAAAACGCGTTTATTCCATTTATTAATATAAAATGCATTTGACATATTTTAGAAATCTTTGTAAAAACATGTATGTTTTTACAAGGAGGAAATTTCTTTAATCTAGCATTGAACTTTTAGATATTTACATATATGCTTTCTTAAAACGTGACCATCTCGGCTAATTTAAGATTGTTTTAATGCAAACCCTATCACAAAACTGCATTTGCATTTAAATGAGCGACAAAAAAAAAGTTTTAATTAAGTGATTTATATATAGTGCTTGAAGTTAAATGGTTTTACTAAGAACCCACGGAATGGGCAAACAAATCAAGAAATTGTTAAATGACTGTTTCAGAAAATTAACGAATGATAAATGCTATCATGGTGAAGAATTTCCTGTTTTAAAACCTCGTTTTCAGTCATCTGTAGATTGACTATATAAATCATATAGAAAATGTCTATTTGGAATTCGAAATTTTCCTAGTCAAATTGTTTTGTGTGCCTTTAAGGTATTGTAGTTACTATAACTTAGGCATGAATCCTTTCGAGCCATTGATAGGAAGAATGTTTCACTGAATAAAATAATCTTTTCAGATTTCAAAATATGCAAAATTCTTAAAGCATTTTCCTCTATGTACTGGTATATTTCTTAACAACATGCTTATTCCAGAACATACCACGATAGCTTCCATAAATATTAGGATTCCTGTGGATGTTATTTTGAATTATGAAGTATCGTCTGTTTGATCTCTATACAGTATAACTTTCAGATTAGGATAAATCTGCCCTAACTGCCAATGATGACTTTCAAAAGGTGCCTTAGTCAAGGAACGTACGTGTCAAGAATCTTAGCCAAGAAACGTCTTCTTACATCATATTCCAGTTTTGGCATTTCTGTATTACATATGCCAAACAAAGGCTAGCTTTGAGTAAACATTGCGTGCACCAGCTATATAAAATTTTGAAAATTTTAAGAACTTATCACATCTATATCAGACAAAAAAATAGTAATTTGGAATTGCTTCTCCATATTAGAAAAACATCCTAAACGTGTTTCAGAAACAATCATGCATGTTGTTTTTATCCTTTGCTGCACGTGTTGTACAACTTCCAACATTGAAAAATCACGTATTTTATAAAAAAAACTTGATATTTCAAAAAATGAAATGGACATTTACATTCTTAATTGTTTTCCTTGCAATAAAAGTATCTTTGCCATTTTCCTGAATATTATGCCGTCAATTGTTAAAGTTCAACGATGAAATGCATCAAATCCAGTTGATAGTACTCGACAAACAGGTATGACCACTTATATGCAAATATATAGTTAATAGGATAACCTTACTTATTTAAAAAAAAATATTTAAAGTTTATTTTTTTAATAAAAACAAAATTAAATTGATCAAGATAAGCTCAGGGTGATGTCAACAACAACAGCATGTAATATCTAGTGTTAAAACCTGAATTCTATTTCAGTATACACACTGGTATAATATCAATCTGACAATGTCAATGCCTTAGACAATAAGTTTTTTACATATTTGTCACAGTCGTATTCAGGTACAGGACATGCAATTTTGTTTGTTTACCATAACAAGTTTGCTTTTAAACAACTTAATGTAATCTAAAAATACTGTAGTAAAATGTGCATTCAATAAAAATTACTCTAAGGTATTTTTACTATACCGGAAGTGACAAAATTATATATATATATTATGTTTGAGGAGACCTTGTTTCACATATAAAGCGAAATATTAAAGTTTCCAAATTTTTCTAAAACTAAATTTCATACATGTCCCCCGAGTTACTTCATATACTATATTACACGAATCATCTTAATCCTCTACGTATATTTAGCTGAAAATTAGTAAACGAACTTGTGCAGAGAATGTTAAACTAGCATTTTGTGTGTTGGGGCTTTAATTAAAACAATAAAATTCTCTGCAGTGGAAAAATTGCCATGAGTAAGAGTAGTCATGCTGTAGTCGCAAATATTATATCACATTTAATATATAACCATCCTAAATAAGCAGACGCCATTTCCAAAGCAAAGCATGTCCATTTACGATCCTAATACAATCAGCAGTAAAATTACATGAAAATGGACAATAGGGATTTGTGCAAAAGCAATTACACGCAGGCGTGCAACGTTACAAAATTTACCTTTTTTTCTCTAAATATCCGAGTATCTTCCATAAACACAAGATAGCAACCAACGAATAAAGCGCAAAATAAAATTTTACAACGAAGACGAACGCTTTCCGCTATTTTTAGCTATATACCAAGGGCGCTTCAGATCCGCCTCGGTTTCGCATTGTTTTAATATGCGAGTGTCGTTTTAAGGATATTGCGCATGCACTTGAAACAAAATGTAATTTGAAAGTTTCTGAATTAAGAATAAAAAAGTGTAGAAATTCAGATTAAAAACTAGCTTAATTAACCAGTGCCCAACTTTAAATTAGGTCTTTCAATTAAAATTGTGTAACCAGGCATTATGAAACTATTTGCCCGGGTGGACAAATTATATTGGGTAATATATTCCCCTATATGTCTGAACATACAAATGTAGGACCATTTATGTGTTATGTCAAAGTTTGGAATAAAACATTTGATTTAGATTATAGAGCCAAGTACATGCTCATAGGACACAATAGAGATAATGCATATGGGCATATACTCGATTATAAGGTCATTTACTCGGATATATTGTCATATTTGACACATGGCCGTATACAATAAATATGACCTATTATGGATATAGATATCATACATTAGCATATGACTATGTATGGATAAGTTGCCATATATTCCCTTATTTCAGATATGCCCATATACAGTATGTCCATTTAGGGAATTTCCCATAGGTGTCATATCCATTTTCAAATTCTACTTCTGTAGAATTACAACAGGAATCAAAATTATCATGTTAAACTATTATACCTCGAAAAAGTATACTTCTTAGGGAAATATTACGACTGTATCATACGCATGCAACCAAAATACCCTAAATATTATAATATGGAATCAAGTTATGCAAAAGATAAATACAAAATTTGTTAAATTTTTTTTTGCAAGGAATTGATTGGTTGTATTATTTCCACATACGTTTTAAGTCCATGAGAGTTCAGATTGTTAATTAATGCAACATCCAAGCTTTAACTATGAGTATTTTACCTTATGAACCCATTTTTTTTTTTAAAATACAATTAAAATTTTCCAATTAAAATTCTAAAAAATGCTATGTTTAAAAAGGGAAGTGAATTCGTCAAGCTTGCTGATAAAGTCGTAAAATGAAATCGAATGAACATAACAATTTTGGGGATGTATATTATAACATAAGAAACATACTTGCTTCCAGTTGCCTTGTTTGAGATTAATGATGGATTAATTAATTCATCTGATGAATAATAGTAAAAAAATGTACAAGTGGTTAATTTGGCAAATAACCAAACAAGGACGAAATACCATTAATTCCACGGAAATCGTTGTTAATCCATAATGATATTTATGTATTCCATGGCGATTTAAAAGAACATTGATATACGATATCAAACAATTTTGCTCTCACTTCCTTGGGTTATGTTTAACCAACACTCACTCTTCAAATCTACGAGATAAAGGCGTTTTGTATTTAGAGTACAGGCAATATAAACCAGAAAATTGACCTAATTTCAAATAGTTTCAATGTAGACAACTTCGCTGTGTTTCGCCTTTAGTCATGGTCAACATTTAATACCATACCAGTTATCACAAATTTTCTCTGTCAATGTTTTTATAACCTTAAAATAGATAAAAATTTCAGTTTACAGAAACTTGTTTTAATAAATTCTTGACATTATATTGTATGAAATTATTTTTGCATAATGCATCGTAACTGTATCAATAGCAAAAGCATCAAGGACCCAAAACTAAATTTGTGCTTTCATATACACACTGTTAAGTGTAAAGTATACCGATCGACTATTTTTAGTGTTACATGGTGTCCAGATGACGTACAACTTTCTAATGTTCATGAAATAATGCTTAAGTCTCATTTAGTAATAATTCCTATGTATATATGTGAAGTTTACACATGTCTAATCATGGCACGTAAACCCAATGTATTAAACACATGGTTAAAGTCTTAGTTAAGGATATTTGGTTAATACATGGTCAAAGACCAAGTATTATAAGTCGATTATATTGTAAAATGTTGATGAAAATGTTTAAATTCAAGTGTTTAATGATGAAAAAGTAAAGGAATGTCAACCAATATTTAATTGTAAGATAGGTCACAAGATAATTCTGATATGTAGTACAGCACAAGATTTCACGTGCCATGTGCTCTGTACATCAGTTACACACAGGTATGATTAACACTGTATATACTATCTATTTTTATACATTCAAGTTACAACTAATTATTTCACACTCAGATTGAATTCTGTCCGCGATTTCAAGTGGCTTCAATTATAAAAAATTGGTAAAATGTTAATGTAAACATGTTATTTATATATACCTGCTGTGGCACCTGATGAAGGCCTAAGGAGGTTAAACGTTATGCTGAATATTAAAGTAGACGAGTTAACTACAAAATCTCGCTGTCCATTTAAAAAAAAATCAGATTTGTCACGCGTTAAGGGGGATCACAACACTATCACTTTCAATGGGTGAAATTTTGAAACACATTTTCAGCCAAACAAAAATAGATTA
>JAQGBW010001142.1:0-29016 GCA_034698625.1 Julus scanicus
TGTTCAACACCGTAGCGACTCCTAGTGAGTGCCCGTCTCAAAGGGAATGCTACAAGTCATAGTCATAGTCATAGTCAAACTCAGGGATTACAGAATCATTTCGCAATATATCATCGCAATAGTCGTAGAGGAAAATCCTCAACGAAAATGCGGATATTTAACATTTAATTAACTTTAAATATGTTTGAAACTTTTAACTTTCCTTCTTTTCGAGATTAAAATCTTCCTTCTAGTTGGTCTTAACCTCAAGTTCACGTTTGGAACCAGTATGACAATGTATTTTGAAACATCAATTTTTATACTAAAACGTTAACTTCATAATTAGCATCAACCAGAAACGTTGATTTTAAGCACAAATTAAAGTGTCAGAGTACAATGAGTAATCAAACTTACAGAGGCATAAAGTTCATGTTATCAACAGCCACCATTTCGTCTTCTTAAATTTAAGATACAAATTTGAAATCCGTGAAGATCTCATATAGTTCAGCACGAACAGATTAAAAGATTATCTCCACAAATTCTGATAAGGAATAGGGGATATTCAGGCCAAAAAAAGAGTTGCTGGCGTACATGATGTTGGCCAGCACACAGGGTTAGTGCATGTATCTATAATATAGTGCACAGAGGTAACCAACCGTGCAATTATGCTTTCATTTCCTAAACAACTTCTAATAAATCTTCCAAATAATAAAAGCAGGCATATAAACGGTAAAGGTGTGTATTTAGCACAATTTAATAAGATTGGAAAATTGCCTTGAAGACTTCATTGCAAGGTGGATATAAACAATATTAGAATATGGCAGTACCATACAGTCAAGGTTATCTATTTTACTTGCATCGCTTTTTGTTCACAAAATGCACATTAAGGTTACAGTTTCCACCCCGTCGCATTTGCCATTCTTTTTCTATACTTTAAAAAGCGTTATAGTTTTACTTTCATGAGTTTTCTTTTGTCAAGTTTTTGTGTTTGTATGCCCGCCGTAGTGGAACTGTGCCACACAAACACAAAAAAGTGTACACACAAGCATTTTCTTATCTAAAAGGCACAGAGGACTTCTTTGGAAAATCGCAACATTTTGGGGGCAAAAATAATGCTGGTTTTTGGATGTTCTTCCCTTAACTGCAGATCAATATTAAAGGACTCAAGAGGTCTGCATATGGTGCTGTGTTATCGACAAATTTGTCAAACGCTTTTCTTATTAAAACATAATTTAAAAAAGCTTCTCTAATATAAATGTTAAAATCCACCATTATTGCAAACCTGAATACCAAAATAAAACGTCTCCGTCTATCATTTTGGGTTTTAATCAAGACCCCTCCTCCAATACAAGAAATTGTAACATTTTTAAACCAAAATGGAAAAAAATAAAAGGGAAATTGCACTTTTGCATTAAAAGTGTATTTTTTCTGCTCTGAAAGTGCCTTTTTTTCTGCAATAAAAGTACCATTTTTCTAAGGTAAAAGTGCGATTTTCAAGATAAAATCACAATTTTCCAGCATTAAAAGTGTCCCTTCACCACTGGCGATCCTAAATATGTAGCCAATATAGTCTACTTTAACATTCTGGACCCTATCCCTTCAAAATGTGAGGACCAAAATAAAAGCATATGGCAGCAATAATTCAAAGTTGGAATTAAAATCGCGTTTGCTGCCCACGTGATTCAAGTGATCGATGCTTATTAAAAATAAACAACTCATAAATAATATTATGTGAACCACCTATTTTATATAAACGACACGATTAAAAATTCCCTCTGACACAAATTAACGAAATCGACCCTTTTTTTTAATTTTCCTTAAATCTGAAACTTTTTTCAGGATTGAAGAAAGACTGGTGCAGTCCCTTTTACACGTTTTCTCTAGCCTTGTTATCAAATAAGCGTTAAATAATTGCATAGCTGCATTGCCCGTATTTAAAAAAATTCAAGCAAATGGGCGGATACCGCAGCAAAAAAAGGAGGAATTTTAAACAAATCCAATTTATATTTTAACAAAGAAAACAAAAAATGCCAGTGAGGAGGAAAATTGGAGTGAAACTACGTGAAATATCACGAGGTTAACGCAGCAATTGTGATTTGTGGTTCTGTACCCACAAAAGCAGGCACAAAAAATTACGCAGACGTCGCCGTTATATATTTTAAGGGAAACAATGTTAAGTATTAACGGGCCAATCAGAGAATTGCCTAAATTTCAACCCGCGTATTGGAAGGGTCCGATAGGTTTACGCAATTAATAAAAAACTTAAATCAAGACAATTTTTAAACAAATAACGCACTTTCATGCTATGCTGTCATAAAGTATATAAGGCTGTGGATTTTCTTCAGACACCACATTCGAAACAAACTTCGACTAACAAACAAACACAACAAGCTAGTGTTCATTTTAATCGGAAACATGAAGGTAAGTTTCAACAAAATATCGATACGTTTATCTCTTTGCAAACTATGAGTTTTGTTTTTTTCAAAATTCAAAATAATCAGCTGGATCAAATTCAGAATCCATTATTCAATTTCCAGAAATTGTTTCTGTAAATCATAGTCATTTTCAACAAGTTTCGCTAAAACTATAGTTAAATATAAGCCAATTATTAAATAACCTTAATTATCAAAATTCTACTCTAAAACTACAAAATATGAACACAAGTTTATCTAAAATATTGTTGATGCCTTTGAAAAATTGTAAAAATCTTTAAATATAAACTTTTTGTAAATGTTATACTTATAAATGCTTCATTTCTTCATCAACAAGAGAACAAATTTATAAAGCAATTAAACCATAGCATATGTAATTTTGATATTTTTAGAAAATTCGAACTCATGGTTTACTTAAAAGTGTATTTTATTGATAAAAACCTTAAATAACTTAGCTACTCCTTTTGGTATTGCATGGAAGTTTAGCATCGCAAAGCCCTTTCTACTCTAAAACCGGTCATTCAAAAGCTTTTTTAAAGCAATGCATCAAAAAAGAAATAAAAAATGACCTCTTCTGGAGTAAAAGAGTGCGGCCATGTTGGAACAGCAGTGTAAAGTTTTGACAATTTAACAAAAAATCGAGGCATGCACGCTAAATTGGAAATTGCCACTCATAAATGTTTCACTAAAATTCAAAATAAACGGAAAATGCTCTTGAAGGGCCCTCAAAACACCAGCAAGTCTTTTTTTCTCATTAATTGCTAGAAAGGCTCAAGACATTTTTACCTGTTCACTGTCAACATGCCATAAAATCAGCTATTGATGTTAAAAGTAACAA
The DNA here is from genome assembly GCA_034698625.1 of Julus scanicus. NCBI lineage: Eukaryota > Metazoa > Arthropoda > Diplopoda > Julida > Julidae > Julus > Julus scanicus. The sequence goes on from JAQGBW010001142.1 coordinate 3,250, forward strand.
TTCTTTTCTAGGTTTTAGTGATTCTTGCTGTTTTAATCGGTGTCGCTTTGACAATGCCTTCTCCAGGCCGTTATGGCGGTGGTGGCGGCGGCTATGGCCACGGCCATGGAGGAAACAGCAACATTTACCACCAACAACAAACCGATCATTATGTAAGTCAAAGAGAACGTCCGTTACAATTCTCTTCTCAAAAAACGTAGTTCTCATTGAAACTGAAACTTACTTCAGCATGCATGTGAAAGTAAAAAGATAGGCGTGTGAATTAGGGGAACAAATTCATTCTAAAAACTGTCTCGGACGAAATAAAAAAACATCTTCGTACAAGGTGGAGCCATTAATTTAACGTTACTATTAAAAAATAAAGGTTCCAAAAAAACAAAAGTTCCCTGGCATTAAGGTTTCTATTGTTATTCGGCACAGGCATCCATGGATGACAAACAATTCGTACCTTGTATCATTATTTTTAAATTGATGTCAATTTTTTTACTTGAGAAATTTGTGGGTGGGATTCAGATAGATTACATGCATCTGGGGTTGGGCATTAGAAATAAAAATAAAAAAAACACAGGGCGTAATTATATAGGCGTAAAATTAGCGTAAGCGTGATCAAGTCAAGTGGAACCTTGACTTGGACAATGCACGAGTGCACTGAAAATGTCCATAATTACACCACTTTCGCTATAAACTCAACAAAAATTGGGTGCTCGAATTCAGGGGCAATTGTGGACAAAATTACAGACAGGGTGGGCTGTGGCCTACATTAATTAATTTACTCCAAGGAGCCATATACCGCACCAGGCACTGATAGGTAAACCTGTTCGATTCAGGGATTTCACTTAGCATATCTAATAGCAATTAATTAAAAATAATCAAACCTTTTGTTTCATATCAAACACAAAACTCGTGGGTAAAAAATCATTGAGTATTCCCAACGCTGCATCACAAATTAACGATGATTCATGCTAATTTGTAATTTCTAAAATGCAAATTCTAAATATTTTTAAACGTTTCAGGGATACGCAGGTCCGTACAAATTCGGTTATACCGTAAACGACCCCTACACTGGCGATTACCACGGTCGCCACGAAAGCGGAGATGGAAAAGGAGGAGTTACGGGCAGCTACCACCTTCGCGAACCCAATGGTCACGTGCGTGAGGTCAAATACGTTGCAGATTACAACGGATTCCGAGCTTACGTCAACGGAGTTCCTCATGGACATGGCGGATACCACTGATTACCTCGACGCATTTCCACTTGGGGATTTCGAATAAAATGAATTTTTTGTATGAACGGAGGATAACGCTTGTGATTTCACGAGCCTCCCTTTCTGCGTGGCCATTTAATTAAAACCAAGAACTTGTAAAAACGTAATATTGTCGTTGCCACTGGACTACGCCACTTTGGGAATTCATTAGCATAATCAACACTGGCAAGCTAACGCCACTCCCTCTTCCATCATCTTCAAATTTCAAAGATACTTTCGACCAAATAATGGCAACATTTGCTACGAATTTAGATATTCAATCAGATTTTTCATCCTTTACTAGAATTCATCGCTCTGCCAAAACAAAATCATTTTAAGGATTTTTGCAATGCTCATGAACTGCTCATATTACAGAAAAAAAATACCAGAACTTTGCTATGGTTATTTACACCATAACATTGGTAATTTATGTTTTTTATACAGCTCAAGCTTTCCTATGCCATGTATGCATGTTACTCTTTCCAATGTTTAGGACATTCATATTCTACAAAATAAAGTGTTTATTCTAAAATAATATGCAAATAAAGATTATATATATGCTTAAAATAATCACGTGTCTATGTTGGCGTATATTTTTGTATAGTAATTAGTTCACGAGGGCAAATGCATTTCAAAACATTTAACACACGAATTTTAATCTCATGTCAACACTTTGTAAACACGAAACGTCTTGTTTGAAAAGACAAATCTAAACAGCTTGACATAGTCGTCGCTGCCGTACTGAATTTGATCGCAAAATCGAGGAAACGCAGGTTTTACTAAACCTGCTATTAGTGACGAATCACCAAGTTCGGGAATCTGAAATATTAAAGAATCACTCTTCAGGTTTCGGGACATGCTACTTCGATGTTCGTGATGTTTTTTTCAAGCTTCCAAACCGCTTATCAAATAAAATTACTTTTAAATAGCTTAGGCAAAGTTTAAAAAATTCAAGTTTTACTGGTAATTTCACGTGATAGATCTCGAAAACTATTTAAAAGTATTTGGGTATGGCATTTCTTTAACGCTCGTTTTCGCTTATTATGATACCACGTTTTGCGCATAGCATTTGAAGCAATTTGTCTAATTTGCCCCAACGCAAGCGGAAATTGTTAGTACAATTAATAAACAGTGGAGTACTTACATGCCCGTTATGAAGATCCATGATATCCACAAGTTGACAGTGGTTTTCATCAGACGACAAACAGATGCCATTTTCGAGTATCACATAGGAAGCATTCACATCCTTCAATATATTATGAACGAATCGAGGCGATTGATGCGCATATATCTGGTAAATCTGAAACAATTCAAAGGAAAAGTCTGTCAATTTCATTATGCAAATGTGGATTCCGAGTTGAATTGAGTTGGTGAAAACAACATACTTGCAACGAACGTTTCCGTAGCCAATGATCTTCAAAATGAGGATGATTTGTGATAGGACGACCCGTGCACAATTTTACACCTGCCAACAACTGCATGCTCCCAGCAAATGCTGCTGTGGTTGGAGTATTATGTCTTGGATTGCAAAAAATATTTAAAAATCAACGTCAAGACGAGCAATCCGGTAAAGCAAAATTTGGCATACATAAAATTTTTCAATACTTGATCCATTTCATAAGTTCAACAGTGTCGGGATCCCAAAACTCGTTGAGATCTTCCATTTGTTCATAAACATGAGGTATAATCTGAAAATGTATAACATCTTAGAGGGAACGAGTGCGCCGAAGCATGCAACAGCACAACATGCTAATTGAGCGAAATAAACAATTTACCTTTCGCACAAAATAAATAATGAGCAATGCAGTGACAAGTCTTCGCATGATGTGTGACTAATATTTCAAGCATTCGAGGAGGAATTAAAACGCTGATATTGACAGAAAAAAAAATATGAATGATTTTAATCCTCACGTATTTAATGATCCATTTAAAAGGAAATGATTTCCAAATCATCGGATGAGAAATGCCAGCTGCAGCCATTATGCAGATATGAGGAACCCAAATGCATTTCATTCGTAAAGCGCTGGTACCCAAAATGGCAAACAGCACAGCTTGAACTGTGAAACAAAAATGCAAATTGTTTTAATTTGAATTAAAAAATTCAGTAATGTTAGGTAGAAAAAAAAACTACCTGCGTGGTATGCCAACTGTGAATAGTTGTTTTCCTCGGGTAAACTTTCCTTTTTCACCCCAGTTTTGAGCCTTTTAAAAATAAATGGCAATATTTTTTTTAAAACCAAGCCGTGGGAATAGCGAATCCAACAAAAATCAAACAAAAACTTACTCCCAAATTACAAGTGTGAAAAACACCAAGCGAGTGAGAAAAAAAAACAGAATAATACAGTAAACTGGGAATAGAGTGCTGGCCGAGAGTCGCAAGAAAGTTTCGGAATCAAGCGTCCGGAAAGCGTCGTTGCACAAATAAAGCATCGATTCAAAATCTCTGGAAAATATGTTCAAGCCGATTGTTAATATTCATACAAATGTCAACACAAATGACTAATTCGAAACATTAAAACATACCTTGGATTCCCCAATCCTAGTTTTCCTTTGACAAATTTAAAAATGTGTTGATCATCATTTGTGTCCAATATTTGAAACTATTAAAATAATACATTATTAAAAAATTGTCTCAAACTTTAAATATGAAATTGAAAACGACATTGGCCATACCTTGATAAAATTGTTCAAAATCAGTGTAAGGCAGGCTGTTGATAAAATATGCATTGCAGCAAATATCAAATTATTCATAATTCCTTTCTTGGGGAAAAAATGCTATGCAAAAAAATAATAATAATAAAAATATGAACATTTAGTTTTAATAAATGCGATACATAAATTCCAAAAAAAAATTAAATTGCATGAAAGTTTCGAGAACCAATGCTAACGTTTTTCACCAGACTGAGCGCAACATTTAATCAAAGAACCGTTTGTATATTACGTAGAAAATATTCTATTATGAGCTTACCTGTAAAATGAGCGATGCAGTTGCGACAGGAATAAAACTGGTCACCAGAGACACCACTAGTAACGAATTGCCATATTGAAGGTAATAAGTTGCCAACAAACACAGCATATGTAGACAAAGTAAGTTGATGACCTGTAAAAAATGCATCATTTTTATCAGAGATTTCTGTTTACAAATTTCCTAGTTCAAAATAAAATTGTTCAGAAAAATTACTAACCTTGAGTTTCGGAATAAGATAAATGCTTGCCAAGCCGTATAACGCAAGAAGTTGCAAAAGTGAAATGAACTGGGCAAACTGCCATGTGATGGTATATAAAAAGGTGAATATGGAGATTGCTAATAAGAGAGTATTCTGAAATAACAACGTAAACGTAAATTCATTTTTTTCTAATCTGCAAATGCATCGATGAAAAATGACTGCAAGAATATCAATGAAAATTACCTGCTCAAATTTTGAAAGGCGCGGTTTGAGATATACGGTCAGCGCAGCCATCTGACAAAACAAAAACGGAATAGAAAAACACTCTCGCAGCGGTACAGAATAATCAACTCTGGAAGCATCAGGCCTAAAGCGAAATAAAATAAAATGTTAACTCATTTTCAAGAATCTGAGCAGCAGAGCACGTGAAATAATTGAAAATTGTGCATCTCAAAAATTATGCAATTTCTCAGAAATTGACTAAATCATAACCAAACGTCATTCAATTTTGTTTCTGACTTACACAAAACACCAAATATAAACAAACTACAAAAAACGCGTTTTTTATAACATGGCATTCTTATGCGTAACATAATATGCATATTACGGTAGAACTCGCTTAAGACTTATTCCCGATTAACGAATCGAAACTCAGTCCCAAAAGTACAATGAAGTACTCGAAAACTCCAATTCCTTGACAAATACGGTATCTTAACAGGGTTTCCACTGTATAAATAGTTGTACGACCTGCAAAGTTGGCATACATATAAATAGTTACATAAAATGTCTTACTTATGAACCATAAACCAGCAAATGGCTAATGCACCAGCAAGCCACGATTTTCCGAGCGACCAGGCAGTCAGAAATATTCCCGAGGAAAAAAAAGCTTGCAAGAAAAAAACGGACTTTGTGTAAAAGTAAATTGGCAAAAGATGTTTCTGAAAGCAAACAGAAATATTTATCATTAAAAATAGATCTAAAATAATACAAAAATAAAAACTCGACATGACTTAAAAACAAGAAGTCAAATTATATTCAAGAAAACTGCTTGCATTTAGTGGTACACATTGCACCTGGTAAAATACAGAAAAACTACTTACCTCGACATTAAAATATTTATATATTCCAGCCAAGACAACTTCTTGATAAATATTAAAACGTTGCAATATATTAACAGTGCGGCCATTCTCTGTTATGTTATCCACTTTTAAATCCATTAAACCTGTGTTAAATACACAGTGAATTCAAATTGTAGTCTGCAAACATGTTAAACAACAACAAATAAAATAGGCGATTACCAGTACCTTGTGTAAAGTCTTTACTAGCAACAAGTTGTTTATAATAGGAATAATAAAGGCCTTGTTCGGTACGAAATGAGATTTCTCGTTCAACTTGCTAGGAACATAATAATGAAAATAAATCTTCACGAAAATGAGGTAATTTAAACAAAACGCAAATTGCAGAATGTTTAAATTTTATTACCTTGATATTAGAAAACCAAAACATGTTTTCATGGAGCATTTGAAAATACCATGCAATAAAATTTGCAACAATTATCATAACAACTAAGCCTGTTAACTTGTTGATGGCTTTCATGAAACTAAAAATATTTGTAAAACAAACCATCACACATGAATAACCCACATCTTTTGTTTAAACCTAATTAAAAGCGAATAAACTTACCTAGCCCGAATGCTGGATACATTGTCATCGTTTAAGTTTGGCTTTGTGACTTGTTCAATAGGAGATTCGCTTGCAGTTTCGGAAACTTTTTCTGGTGTCACCGAAGCTGCAATGCTCGATTTCCCCTTAACCTTTTCATTGTTCTTAGTTACAGTCGTTTGAAGAGATTTAGGGGCTTTTCTTTGGCGGGTTTTTGTTTTGTCTGACATCTTGAATAAATAAATACACCTACCACAAAGCTAGGAGGAAAAACACACAAAGAACATTACATTTAATGTCAGGCTACACAGAATTTGCAGGTGTCCCATGCAATAACATTTATAATCACTTCTATTGTAATCAATGAGAAATCGCTAGATTGCAAATCTGCATGCGGTTAAAAGAGCGATACTGGGTTCGAGCAGATTGCCTTGGTCAAAACAACTAAAAACCTGCACGATGTCAAAAGAACTACTGTCCCAGTTCAGTGGTTTCATATGGCCCTTGAAAATTGTCCAAAAATGCGACATCCTACATACAACATACTATATGACAGGATACACCATCACTGCATCCAGAAATAGAATGAGGGTTCTCATAGTCATTTATCAGCAAAAAAGGAGTTACATCTGCTGGACTAATCCTTTAGTTTTTTTTATCTGCATCTTAGGGATCTTTGTTGACTACAAGACCACCTTCCAAGAACCACCCTTCCAATGAACACGAAATTAACAAATCTGTTCGGAAACTACCAAGACCACTGCTTCATCTAGTTCATTCTCAACCTAATTAATGTTTGTTTTCTAGTACCTTGTGTGTTCGGCCACAATCTCCCTCACTACTTGGGACACTTGAGAGTTTTGGACTTTTCGACGGGAGTAATTCTCGCTATTCACAAGCAGAAACGGGCACTGTTGTCAGTTTCAAATGCGGATGCACCACGGTCCCTTCCCAATCCCGCACTAACTCCCTTGCTGTCAACAAACTGTCGGTCGGACAGTGAATCTCGACTATAACCGCTCGGCATTCCCTCAGTAGGATGCAGCTGCCAACAACCGGTGGAGGTGGATCCAATGCGCAGATTGGATTGTCAAGCCACTCGCCGAGGAGCTGACAGTGACCTAGAGAACAATTGCCTCAGTTTAACTGCCATGAAATGATCCAAATAAGTGTTTTCATATGGTACTTGAAAATTGTCCAAAAATGGGACATCCTCATACAAGTTCCCGTACACAACATACCAATGTGCAGCAATAATTAACATTCTTGTTGAGGAACACTGCATGTCCTGCATCTGGTCAAGCAATTCTGCAGCCACTTTTAAAATTTTCACATTTGTTGATATACATCAAATTAATTATTACTTCTTGAATCTTAATTTTGGCCTGGCAGGGATGTGTCCAAGATTGGTTCTGCCAAACAATCCAGGGGTCGTCAACCTTCTCCATGCATATAGGGAAAATGAGATACTAAATGATGGGGCGCACACTCGATCTCTTTGCATGTATAAAAGATAGCAACTCCATAAATCAAAATTATATTTCTATTTGTGATATAATACTTTGAATTTGGCACGATTGCGGGCCTTCCTTTCTATGGCTAATGCAGAGACCAGCATGCATGACCCCAAAGACCGGTTAAGCCTTTGAGCAGGTAAACTTTATGGCCAGCTAGACCTTGGTCTGTAGGTGCAACTAATGCTGCACTCTTCACAAGGCACTTATTACACAAGAGCGAACAATGCAAGTCTTATCGATCTATTTTAGCAATTATTGCATATAAAAATACGAAAATACCGTTTTATTTCTGCAAGGGGACGAAGTTGTCTGCACGGACTCGCATTCCGTATGATTATAAAAAATGCTGTCGAGATTGCTAGATGGCGCTCGAGGCAGTCATCAAAACATTACAGGTTGTACGTGTTGATATCCTATCGGTTTTCATATTGTTATGTTGTAATGTAATCATAAAAATTCATTAGATTTAGGCCACGTCAGTTTACAAACTTTCTTTCTAAAATGGAGCAGAAATATAACATGAAAAGCCCTGGTAAGTACGCAACTGTCCATTGAATAGAATAAAGATTATGGTTCAGGGAATAAAAGGGTGTAAATTAAATTCCTACTGTGTGTGTGTGTGCATCTCTCACAATGCGCTGTAGAATCTATAATTCAGGGATTCATAATTCAGCACTTGTATCTTTCTGTGCATCCCAAAGGAAATGTAAGGTTATGTAAGAAATGACTAATACACCTGTATAATGATGTTTGTTTACATGTGGAAACTATTGCTCTGTGAAGAATGGAAATAATTTTGAGCATTGACATGCATGTTGTCCATAATAAATTACAGCATTCAATAATATAATTCTTCAAACACTTTCTCTAATGTCTTTGCAGCTGTTAAGAGGCTAATGCGAGAGGCAAAAGAGCTGCACGAGCCAACTGATGAGTATTGTGCACAGCCAGTGGAGGTATATTGTTCAGGAAATATATATAGACATCATCTTGTCAACTTTGATATGCCATATCATCAAATTTTGTTTTAGGACAATTTATTCGAATGGCATTTCACCGTTCGGGGACCAATGGACTCCGATTTTGAAGGGGGAGTCTATCATGGCAGAATAATTCTACCACCTGAATATCCAATGAAACCGCCGAGCATTATTTTACTTACGGTACACGTGCTTCTCTAAAAACAGTAGTTCAACTTTTATAACAATGTCAGCTATCGACAATAGAGAAAAATAACTCTGAATTTAATTTCAGCCAAACGGAAGGTTTGAAGTAAACAAGAAAATCTGCTTGAGCATCTCGGGACACCATCCGGAATCTTGGCAACCTTCCTGGTCAAGTAAGTAATTTTTAAAACTGCATTTGTGTTCAAACCATCGTTTGTCAATTGGCCGCCACATAAATGACAAAAAGTTAATTTCTAAATTCCAGTACGCACGGCATTGCTAGCCATCATTGGGTTCATGCCTACGCAAGGCCTCGGCGCCATCGGTTCGTTAGACTACAAATCCGAGGAACGGAAGATTCTAGCCCAGCGGTAAATTGTTTTTAAATAAAAAGAGGAAAATACCCTTGAAAATTTTTACAAACTATCGCATGCTATTTACTTGCACAGGTCGCACAAGTGGAAGTGTATGTTTTGCGGACCAATTGGAAATTTGCTTGCAAACCCAGGCACTGCACCTAGAAAAGTAAATCAAGAAGCCCGTGACATTGCTGCTCAGATTTCATTCAAGGTAATTAAGAGACGAAAAAAAAAGTGGCACTCTTAACCGCATAATTCATTACAACTTACTTTTTCCGTTTTGCCTTCGTTACATTTGTACAGGGAGAAGTCGAACGTTCCAAAGACGCTTCTTCCGCCGGGACTTTATCGAGCATTGAGGAACCTAATACTTTAAGTGAAAATCGAGTGACTGTTAATTCCGGGTACGAGAGATTAAACCAAGCAGGAATCGACACCGACGCTACACCTAGGTTACGGCAAAGAGGACCACGGGTTTACGCCGCTCCTAACGTTCAGCAGGCAGAACTGCAGGATTACCACGTGATAAGCCGTTCCAATAATCAAGTTTTAAGTGTGATCGCCTTTGTTTTAATAATAGCAATAGCTGCTCTTATTGTCCGCAGAATTTTTATTTTATGACTTGACAGTGTTTTACAAAAAAAAAAGTCATTCCCCAGATTCCTAGCAAACCTTGCAACTTTCGTTGCACTTGGTTTCAACTTAAGTAACGTTGCTTAATAAACTTTGGTATCATAATATTCCCAAATGTTATGGCATTACACTTTTTTCTTTGAAACAAGTAATTTCATGTGTATAAATAACAATAAAACTACCCTGCTTTGCTGGAAATATTTTATTCTACAACATTTTCTCAACCGTTATATACAATAAAATTTGGTAATTAGTAACAAACTCCCTATTTGCAAAATGTTTTTCGTCTGCGCTTTCATGTTTCTCAAGTTCTTTTCTTTTAAAAAATATATATTATAACAGTTCACATCAATTGATTTGTACTTTGTGACCAAAACAAAATTATGGAAACTTCTTGACCCTGAATTTATTTTGGTATAAGACTGATGCCAGTTAAACTGTTCACCGATTTTTTTTTTTCGTGAACAATTTCATGTCTACCATCGGTTTAACTTAGATTGTTCAACTAATGCAATGCTATAAATAATTAGTCTGTGTCATACAACATTTACATAAAAAACAAGTTTCCTTATTTAAGAGAAAAACAAACGTTACTATAATTTACCAAAGTAAGAGTAATATAGTGCAATTCCATTGCTCTAGGTAAATTTTTACTAAATTCAATTACAGGAAAAGCCAAACTCAAAAATCATATCCTGAGCGCTGATATCATAACCAGCTCGCTGATGCAACACATAACAAATTACATGTTCAGTGTGATTGAAAATTAAATTTTCACCGAGTGCAAAAACGACGTCATCAATTCTCAAATATTCTTAAACGACAATTACCTTTCCATCCAAGGAAATTCTAATCCTAATTTAACGTCAATGAAACTGGCGAAGATCAGGAAGAAATGTGATGGAGAGAAACTCGTCCTCCGAGTCGATCTGACATGGAATAAAATAAAATGTGAATATTAGTTAGGTTCCCCTTTAATAAAAACGTGCACTGTCAAGGACTAGAACATGATCTATCGCACAGTCCATAGTATTTCATAAAAAAGTCAATTTCCTGCATCTCAAACCACCACAAAGTTTTCCTGACCTTAGTAAAAGGGTGATCCAATAATAAAACCGCTGTCCACCGTTCCCTCGGCTCGAATTGAAAACAATGGTTTAAAAAGTCGTTTCCTTCGTCGCTCAAGTTGTCGGGAATTCTCGGCGTCTCTCCGATACCGACCTTGAACATTATCTGGTAATTGTTTTCAAGCTCCGGCCACGGACGCTGTGGAGAAAAGAGAAGACACATCGTAATGCTGAAACGAGGATAGTGCACGAAATTCTAAAGTGGACTCCCATACATTGCCAGTAGCCATTTCCACCACGACACAACCCAAGCTCCAGATGTCAGCAGCTCTGCCAGACTCGGATTTTGTAAACACCTCTGGTGCCATATATGCTAAAATACGTTTTAAATCAGAGCTTTCAAGATACTTTAAAGCCTTAAAAGCCAAAGCCAGAAAAAACAATTACCTTGAGTTCCTACAAAAGAATTTACTTCTCCCGGCATTGTAGAGTGATTCTTTAGCTTTATGCAGCAACCAAAATCCCCAAGTTTCAGATTTCCGTCAGATGTTAGAAATATATTGGCACCTAAATCGAGTGTACGAGTGAAATTACTCCGATGTTATTACTCTATTACAATCTATTTCAAGTCTACCTTTGATATCACGATGAACTATGCCATTTTCGTGCAAAACGCTAGTGGCTTCTAGAACCTGTCGCGTGTATTTGCGTATCTGGGGTTCGGGTAAACCAAACTGAGCTGCACTTTCAGACTCCAACGTGCCGCAATTACAATACTCCATGAATATGAACATCTCGTCCTAAGCGAATTAAATTTTTCATTAAGAAATTTAATTTCCGATTTTTAAAAATTAATGGGTCAAAATAGTTGCCTAACCCTATGAATTTCCACTCCAAAATAGCGGACAAGATAAGGATGCCTAATTCCTTCAAAGATTTTTAGCTCGTCGGCCACTTCTTTAATGGTCTTGTGATCATTCGGCTGCAAGTGGATCTGAATATGGAATAAAAATAACTTCAATATGTGCAAATTAACAGTGTAGTAATGTACCAAGCAAAGCATCGAATAATAGTACACCTCTTTAAGTGCCATTAAATCACCAGTGTCATTATTGACTGCTGTGTACACTTTGCCAAAACGACCTTGCCCTAAAATAATGACAAAAAATGTAATTTTAGTAGCGATTCTAATATGCAAGTTTATGATCACTGGCCACAAAAGTCATTAAAATATATAACTACTCATACACAAGACATTATATATCGTCTCCCCTCTAACCTTTCAAAAGTTCCAAGACAGCAAAAAACAAAATCTAATTTATTGCCATCTGGGAAACTCGTCAAGTAGTTCAACAGCTGCATTTCAAATTAGCCATAAATCTCTAGAGAAATGCGTAATGCATGTATAACAGCTCTTGTCAATGAACCTCATTTGAAACAAAGTTCATCATTGCGAGCATTGAAAAGAAAAGTGTCTTCGATCTATCCTCCGCAACAATGAAAGCCACCATCATGCTCAATTTTGTGCTATTATGCATGACGGCAACTTTAAAAGATTGTCAAAGTCAATCGCTGAGCATTAACACGTACGGAAGAAACAGATCCAAGATCAACGCCGAAGAATCTGTTTCGGCCCGCAACAGTTCGCAACCGGCCAAACCAACGGCTCAGCCTAATCACGAGGAAAGATTGGATTTGCCCCACAACGCAGGTGCTTTGCTAGTATTCCTGCAGAGAATCAATGATCGCCTCACGACCATGGAATCCTTGGAAAATCAGCAAATACGCAAACTCGAAAGTATCGATTACAGGTATTCTCCTTTGATTAAAATCAAATCAGTCATATGTCTTGTCTAACACGTATGCTGCCATAATAAAGTTTTAATTCGATAGACTCACAAAACTGGAAATTATTGGTCAAGAAAAAAGTGGAGGGGTTGATAAATCTGAAAGTCAGGTACTTCGCAAAATTGAAGACTTGGAATGGGAAATAAACAAGGTGATGCCAATTTTGTAATTAATCATGATAACATAATTTCCCTCATCTATTTAATTTACTGAACATCAATTTCCCAAAGTTTGGCACCTTGATAGAAGTTATTCGACAAGACATTGATAAAGTTCAGCAAAGACAGATGGAACTGAAAGCAGCTCTGAACGCAAACAACATTCAGAGTTTGGTTTCATCAAGAGGTCAAACAATAGCACCAAGAGCACGTGGTAATATTTAAAGTTTCAGTCTGTAAAATGTCAAAGTTATTTCCTACACTGAACACATCTTTTCTAGATGGAGTTGACAGTTTCCATGACAGCAGCTTGGGAAGCGACATGACAATCAAACTTCAAGGCTTTTCCAGTAACGTTCAGCATCTCCGGAAAGCGACTGAAGCGATGCAAACCGTACTTTACGGCCTGGGTCAAAATCTCACCGATATTAACAACCTGACTAGGTATCAAATTATTACACGAGAATGAGTTTTTCCAACCTGCACGACTAACAGGAACATATTTTTAGGGCAATCTCAACCAATATGAAACAGCAATTAACAAAGCAGTATTTTCATATGGCTCTCAAGGAGCAACAAGTAAATCATCCAATGGCCACTAGCGCACAATCATGCGAACCACACAATGGTAAAGCAACATATATATGCATGTTCAATTTGTTCCACGTGTTCATTTCATTTTCACATTCCTCAGATAATGAAAATTTGCCGAAAGACTGCAGCGAAATTCAAGATTCTGGTTTTAATACAAGTGGCGTGCATAAAATCAAACCACGAGGAAGTAACAAATCATTTTTTGTGTTCTGCGATTTGGAAAATAATGGAGGGGGTTGGACGGTGGGTAGTTTATTTTCATAAATTTTGCATTAAATAAAGGTGTATCGCTAGTACCAATTTTTTGGCGGTCGATTTACTACGATGTAGGTAATACAAAGACGCATTGATGGGGCTGTCAACTTCTTTCGAGAATGGGTGGAATACAAGTACGGATTTGGAAATGTGGCCGGCGAATTTTGGCTGGGTAAGTCAATATTGTGTCGTGCAAAATTAACGCACTCCACCTGTCTAATCAATTCAGTATTTTAGGGAACCAGAATATACATCACATAACCAATCAAGAAGTTTACGAATTACAAATCGAATTAGAAGATTTCGAAAACGTCAAAGTGCATGCCAACTACTCGTCATTTGCAGTAGGTTCCGAATTCGATGGCTATATGATAAAACTGCTCGGGGCATATGAAGGAAACTCTGGCAAGTTTAATTTACGAAGTTGGCATATAAAAGTCTTGTTATTATTTTGAGATTTGTTTTTTCCTGTTCACTTTTAGGAGATTCGTTTACATATCATGCAGGAGTAAAATTCTCCACTAAAGATCTTGACAACGATCCCTGGGAAGGCGGAAATTGCGCTGAAATGCATACTGGAGGATGGTGGTATAAAGGTTGTGAAACTGCTAATCTTAATGGTCAATATTTGGCAGGCGACATACCCGAATCAATGCAGTACAAGGGAGTGTACTGGTATGAATGGCATGGACCAGAATACTCCTTACAAAAAGTTAGCATGAAAGTGAGACCAGTTTCTTACAAAACTAAAATTGCCAGAAACCAATAAGTCTAAAACCCTTTGCTATTTAAATGCCAAAAATTGAAATTAAACTTTTCATACAAATTAAAAGTTGTGGGGATATTAAAAAAGTAAACCATTCAAAGATACTGTTTGAGAAGAAGTAGAATTCTTCAATTTATGTGAAACGTTAACAAATCTCAATACAACACCAAACTAAATTTGTACTTGTTAATTTCAAATAAACCCATAATTCAAAAATGACCATTCATATACAGCGTAAATGTGAACTCACCCAATTTGATGCCTCTTTGCCAATGAAACGTGACCCTACGTGCACTGATTTGGACGGTCGTCTCTGTTGTTTTGCCAAGCACACGTCCAATCATATTGTTCTGCCTCAATTTTTCTTCTCTGCTTTTCTCCAATTGTTGTAATGCGGAATGGATTTTTTCCATCGGTAATTCTATTAATCGAAATAATATTAAACGATTTATAAAAGTCAAAAATTGCAAATATCATTTCACCAAAAGGAACTTAAGACGCCTACCCGATTCTGATAGTGTGGTTAAATCGTTCATACTTTCTTCTCTCGATTTTTGTCTTTCTGGCGATAAACCGTCGTCATTGTGACTACTAAAAGCAAAACACAAATTGAAGACAAAACGGCACTTAAAATTAAATTACGAGTTCCTATTACTCACAGATCTTCAGCTGTAGATGGGTGTAGCAAACCCGTGCTCAACGTAGCAGGTTCACTTCTGCTAGATGCCACAGACACGCTGCGGGGGTACCGATTTGACGATTCGTCGCCGCCATAGGAAGCGCTATGCCGAAAACTACCGGGTCGCGAATGCGGCGAAGGACTGTGTGAACGCGAACCTACAAGGGATTTTATAAATACCGCAGAGATACGAAAATGTGCTTAATTACTCCAAGAAAAGTATAGTCTCCCTACCAGGCAACCCGCTGGTGCTTGTCCTTGAATCGACGGGGGAACCAATAAGGTGCTGAATACAATGGTTCATGGTTTGTTTCAATGACTGCAATCGAGCAAAATAAGAGATTCAGAAACGTGCGCAACGAAAATAAGTAATGCACGCAGAGCAGAAAGTTCATTTACAGAAAATTCCTCCTCGGTAAGTTGCTTGAGATACTGAGGTTCGCAGGCTGTCATCAGGAAATCTAAGCCTTTGCTGGCCCAACGGGGTCGAACTCCTCTCCCCCGTTCGCAACGTTCGGCAACAAAATTCATCCACTGCTTCGCAAAACTAATCAGACCGTTTCCCAATTTGCAGTGATATTCGCCGGTAACTAATCGAGTCATCTCTTTGTGATACTGCAATTAACGAAAACGACATTTAAAGCTTATCGGAAAATTTCGCATTAAAAGCAGCGATAAAGCAACCAAACACAAGGAATTACTTCAAATCCAAATTTATAACATTGGTGTAATATTTCACGACAGCGAGCTTGCATGTTTGATTTTTCAACGTCGTCCAGATCCGAAATGCAGCCTACATCCAACCTTTCTTCGACAAGACATATGGCATCCTTGATCTTCTCTCTTAACCCAACAGCCTCTTTCTATTTAAAATATGATATGTTGAAATTGCCCTTTATCCAACCTCATGACTCGACACACGGTGGAAGTGCGGAAAATGTATTTACTGGTTCTCTTACTTTAAGATCCATCAATGAATCTGCAATGGACTGATTGCATGATGTGAATTCCTTGGTCATAAAAACGGTTGAGCCCAAGGCATTTTGAAACGCCTTGCGTTGAGACCCCAGTTGACTGGAATGGTTGACGACTAACAAAAGCCCTTCAACCTGTATAATTATGAATAGGATCAACTTTCTACACATTACAACTATTTCGGGTGTATGCAAAAATAACAAAATATGCACCTTAAGATGTGACAACGTAATTGTGATTTCAGCCGTGGGTTCAATGACTAGAGATGAGCCTTTCCAGCGTTTTGGAATAGAAGTACATCCACTTCCGCAACTCCAAATGATGAGGTAACCTTCGCTTTCCACGTTGTCTGGGGCAGCGCTATGCTCGTGGCCATAAGTCATGCTTAGTAATTCCCAGAGATAGGGACGGTTCGACTTAATGTGATCTAAAGCACGAGACATTTTCATTAAAAAAAAATCGAGAACATTTTTGGCGAGAAAGAAATTGCTTAGTTGACTTAATTACCAGGAATAAAAACCGCAAAAGAAGAGCTATGAGGCGCAATTAGTCGTATATGGCCAGTTTCGTTTAATTTCTGTAACAACTCTTCGTCCGATGTAGCGATGCGGAATTCAGAAGCAATTTCCAAATCCTGCAAATCGCAATTTGAGATAAATAAAATATTGCAGATAAACGCAGATCGCACTTCGAATAATACATTAATGTCGACCTTGCGCAGCATCTTTGCAAAAGCAATTGCTTTCAAAGCACGCTTTCTCGTTTCCTGGAACACGTCTTTAAAGTCGCGGCAGGATTGCAAAATATTGTGTCTAAAGTTAAAAAAAACGTAACAATAATCGAGGATTACAGAGTAACGGGGATAATAAAAATATGCCGTACAATTAAAAACTACCTGGTTGACGAGACAATATCTTGGTCTAGCAACATTCTATCATGCTCGGATGTGCAACTATCTAATCCAGTTTCAAGAAAATCGCCCGTAGAATCCAACATGTTACTTGCCATGGAACTAAGCACAAAGAAATTGCATCTGAATTGCAAATGCCAAATATCGGATAACCTGAAGGAGCAGGCTAATAATCTTACCAAAACATTTCACTGGCAAGCGCTTCCCCTCGCTGCACATACCGACTATACACTTTAACAAACATCCACTCTTCTTCCAAGAGATTTTTTTGGGTTTGTTGTGTAGATTTGAGTAGCATTTGTACCCAGGATTGCAGATACCGGAGGTAGCACTACAAACGGCAAAAACGATTTTAACTTTTAGAATTTCGTCCGGCAACATGCATCGAGGCGATACGAACGACTCGTGCATACTTGGAGCATTTGCTTCACGTGGTAATCGTAATCGGTCAGATCTTGCTCCATGCTTTCCAGCTCAGTCTTCCAAAGCACGGCCCGATTCATGCGGACGTGTTTTTGCCTTACGCTAACGCCTCCTTTGATAGCTTCCTTGCATTCTCTCATTAACTACGGAGAATATACACTGCCTTTGCAAATTTCAACATTGACCATATCAATCGATATTAATATAAATTACCAAGTAACATGCAATCAATTAAAAGGAGCCAATTTTTTGCATGCAATCTGCAATCCTTACTACAAAATTTCACAATTTTCGCAAGAAATGGGGGCTCCCACATATATAGTATTTGGCGGTTTACCTGTCTTATGCTCAAGGTGGACGGTTCTTCGGGCTGCTGCTCGAGTCGTAACTGTAAGCACTCGTGCATAATTTCCAGAGGAATCTTGAGTAAAAATAAGTAAAGCGCCCGGAAGGAAGGTAGAGACATGCTTCTGTAATTTTCGCTCCAGGTACCGTAAGAGGACAATTCTTCGGACCACAATTCGGCTCCCGGAGGCATGTAAGTAGTTTCGCTCTCGACTCTCACGGTCGTTAGGATTGGAGGCTCTTCCCCAAACTTCTACGAGAGGAAATTCCAAACTTAACATCGGGATTTAGATTAGACACGCGTCGCTAGATTCTGACAAACTTACTGGCAAATCGGGACTAGTAACCATTGGCGTATTTGGTGGACGTTCCAGTGCAAATTTAGAGCGAATCAAGGTATTATGTACAAGCTCCATAAGTCTAGAAAGAAGTTTGCGCAGTCCTTTCTGCTTAAGTAATTTATCCACATAGCGACGATAGGGAGACATGATAGATCCTTCGCTTAATTCACTGCATGAGCGATTGAGATGGGCATTTGCAAAGAACGGACTTTTGCATAAACCCGGCGAGGTCATCGTTTGAGGAGTGCAGCTTCCGGAATCCAACGTTTTATCTTGTTCTTTGCCATTTTCTGTAGTAAAACGTACAGATTTGCTCAACTTCCTTTCAGGTTTTGCGTCCACGAACGAAGCGTCCAATGAATCGCCGGTATCCAAAAGCGAAATGTCCGTGCTGTCGGAAATTTGCGAATTTTCCGGGGTTTCGTCGGGTTGATGATCGTCGGAGCCGTTACCGTTTAACTGAAACGTTGGCCAAGGTAAATTTTTACCGCCTAGACTAGCCAACATTTTGCCTAGAGAAGAGATTTTCTGCCGTAGGTCAGTCACCAAGTTATAAAACAAGCAAAGTGTTCGAAATCTATTGTCAAATTCCGTTGGGATATGCAATCCCCAGTCTTTTTTCATGGCACGTGATGACGGATACAGAGATTCGACGCTATCCAATTTATCTAGCAGTTCCTTCACCCGCTGTAACGCTTCGTTTTGATTAGACAAGCAACTTTGGCAAAAAACGCTGCAAAACCCGCAACAGGTATAACCAGGATCCCAGACGTTGGGAGGAAGCTTATTTGCTGCATTCGAAAAATTTGTTTTTGTTATATCCAGCTTTGGATGCGGCGTTCTGTTTAACCTGCTTCCTGCAATGGTAATGGAGCCATTCTCGGCCTCTGCGTTCCCTTCGTTCAGAACCAACTTTGGAGTCAGATCATCGGACAAAGGACGTTCGTCGAAAGAGCATCCGATCGCAGCCGGAGCAAACTTAAAAAGCATAACTTCCTCTAGAACGGCGCCGATGCGTTCTCGCTCCAAGCACAAAGATTGGTCTTCAACCTGAATGGTGTTTCCGTTATGCCAGGCACGCAATTCCAGCCAGACCAAGTCGTTTAATTTATTCTGCCAAATCTGATCCTCGTGGCTCCTCTGAATCAATTCAAAAATGAAACAAAAAGCAATTGAATCGCCTTAAAATTCAAATTTTTAGTGGTAAACCACGCATTCACGACCCTAACCTGTCTAACAAAATGATAATTTTCTTCCTTTGCTTTAGGCTCGGAATTTCCCATTCGTATAAGTAGAGAAAATGTCCTGTAGAAATCCTGACGTTCCCTCGAGCACTCCTGAAAAAGCTGTTTAATGGGTAAGGGTACCCCGCTGCTTTCATCTAGTTCTTTCGGCACCATCGGTTTCGAATTAAGACTTCGAAAATGGTTCGTCGTATCGACCTGAAATCGGCAATTTAATTATGGAAAAGCATTGAGGGAAACGTGCAGCTATGCTGCGATAGACGTTTTACCTTAACGAAGGAAGTCTGCAAAGTAAGCGGAGCAGGGCCACTGGCCTCTGGGGATTCCAGAGCCGATGCAACGCTAATATCAAATTTGGCATCCCTTTCCCCAGTTCTTAAAAGATTCACGGAACGTTTACGCTTTTGCATCTCTGCCTTTTTTAGATTATCAATTGCAGCCTCGCCACCGTCCGACAATAATGGATCCCCATCCATGCTGCCAAACTGTTGCTGACCGTTGTCTCTCGAATGCCGCCGTGAACCATTGGCACGAGCTTTCTGTGGCGCTTGCTTATTTTGTCGCCTAAAGAAAGCGGATAACACCAAATTACACTATAATGATGGAATCTGCTCAATTATTACACAGATAATTTCATTACCCGTACTTAAAGGATAAAACTTGAATGAAACAAATATTGAGATAACAGATTGACTTTCAATAACTTGCTATTAAATTCAGATGAATAATTTGTACTCGTTTTCAAAGCTTGTTAACAGAATTTCACTACCCATATCTAATACGGAATCCACTAAAGATTCCATAGAAGACCAAACCAATGATCCACCCCTGGGCAAGCACCATACCTTATACAAAATAAACCATTTCATTAACTCCATAAAATCCCCAAAAAGCCACAATTTTAAATTTAATTCAATTGACGATGGCCAGACAAGAGAGCATAGGCTACGCAGTAGATCATTTTGAAATTAAGAATAATTTTTTCTAGGCTTTGGGAAATTCTTGTGATAATTGTGACTGTGCCTAAAAAAGGTTGGACACACCTGCATTAAACTATAGGTTGCATAGTAAAATTGTTGAAATAAAACAAATTTAAGATTTGATAAGCATTGCTCATCTGCTCTGGTAAAAAAAAAAAAAAAACACTTAAGCATCTATAGAATACTTTTGACATTTTTCCAAACGCATTGGAGCACTTCACCCACCAGAAACATAAAAAAGTGCCACTTACGACGTGTATGCTTCTTTGCTGTCCTTTGTTCTTTTTGAAGATCGTGATCGTCGGCCTTCAGAATTTAAATACCTATCCACAAACTGAATTGTGCGGTAATCGAGAGAATCAAGAGCATCTTCGCCTGCTAAAGAACTAAACGCTAAATCATCATCGGATGATTCGTCGTTATTTTGATATGTCGAAGGTTCTGTAACAGTACTTGTTCGCCGACTTGCTGGGCTAAAAAAATAAAGTAAAATAAATCAGGAATTGGCTAAATGTGGCTGTGCAAATGACATAACTTAGTTACACTACAGCAAACTGCACATCTGCTGATATGCTATATTATATAAATAACCCATTAGAAAAGCACCATTTACCTCGATAAATTCATAACCACAGCCAAGCTAATAAAAGTACCGTTTAATCAACCTTAGCTCAACATAGCCAAATGATTAATATAGAGCCATAACCATGGCAACCAGCTGTGCAGCATTACTCCATGACACCTGCCCGACTAATCAGCATAGCCTATATAATTGCTCTTATCAAAGATATCAACCGTTTATTTTCAAAAGCAACTTATTAAAAATGTCCCTTACCAAAACATAAATTCTTTCAGAATATAACTAATTTAGGACAACAATTGGGTAGCATGGTGATAGCTCATTTCCAATACAACACATTATTAAATAAAACGTTCAAGTATACCGCTCACCTTACATCATGTTAAAACTAGTTACACTACTAGCTCGACATTTTTTAACAGGGTTACATTTCACACAAATTTGTACTTTACTTTCATTCTCTTCTGGTTGTCTCTATAGAAATGGGCTGCCAAAGTCTTTGAGCTTTAGACGGTGTTGCACGTACGGGATAAACTTGCTTCAGTACTGGCTGGATTTGGACAGTCTGACTTTCGAGCAGTGTTTACAATCTCTCAAAATGCGCAATATGTTATACCCAAAATGTATCAATTGAAAACACCTTCAGACCGAACAGGTGTTGACTTATTTATTATGATCCTCCAGTCACAATCAATTCATCCAGTCATAGAGGAATAATCCCTGTATTTGCTTGCACACTCCCATACTTATGAGGCACAGTTTTATTAATAAACCCAGCTCGAGCAGCTAGAGCAAATGTGTGGTGTGAAAAACCACTTATAACTTGCAGAGACTGTTCAAAATGCTTTCTAATCATTAAAGTACACACAGCCCAGAAACTTTAATTGAACCTGGTGATGCATCCACAAACACATTTGTGTATTTGTGGTATGAACATTGCAAAGCTAGTTTGCATGCATGGTCAGCACAACAACATGTTTTCAAACACAGCAAGAAAGATAACTATGTATATAGTTATCTTTCTTGCTGTTAGAAATTATAACGATCCACCTGCCTGTACATAACACCGTTTTAGCAGCTACGATAACTTTTCTAATAGCTCGAATTTTAAATTATTAAATGCGATGTCATTGCGCAATTTTGCAAATGTGCCTCTAAATGTCCGGATTACAGAAACGAATGTAATAAATGAATGAGGTGTTCGAACTTCGAACTAGCAACCTACTTAATTGTGATATGCAGCAGATCTCGTTAGAAACAGCAATATGCATTGTCAAACAACTTATCAGCATAAAAAGCAGAGTTAGTAGAATAAAACTCACCTATCCATGTCTTCATCTGATGTGTCAGGGACCCCAGAACCTTGAAATCCCGGTTGAAATCGCCAAATCCAACTTTCAGCTGCCATTTTGTGATGTTACAAGATTATGCAAATAAGGTGAACTACGGAGTCCGTTTCGTGTCGCGCTTCTTTTACTCTCGACCATCGTCTTCCGAAATCATGGCGATGCCCTTGATGTCTCTTACCGGAAAAGTAGCATTAATCACAGGTTGTTATTGTTCATTCGGAGAAATTTGCTATGTAAATAGATAGTAGACATTATTATTAGCTCAATTTTTTAATTTTCTAGTTGCTTTAGAGGGCCAGTTCATGCACTATATAGTCCCTTCCCCCTTCGAAGCATGCGCAATTTTAAATATTATGTAATGAACGTACTTCTGTTACGTTATATAATCGTTAAAGCCACTTAAAACATAGGAGCTCGATACCTTAGCCTGCATTATATACTGCAATATATATTTTTGAATTTCCAAAAATTCGGCCATCAGGTTACTTGCACAATCCAAGGTCCATGCAGTGCAGATACAGGGTCCCCCAAAAGTGCATGCACTGAAACTTTTTGGTGTGCATTTGTATCAGCAAATTAATTATGTCGTGAATATTAGCAAACTTAAAATTTATATAAATGGCTAAACATCGAATATTACGTAATTTTACCAACACATGCATAGAAATAGAAACATGCGAAAATTAATTAATTTGGAAAGGTTCACATTTGTTTTGAAATAAAAATTCATTCAACAATTAAACTAGGTGCAAGTTCTGGAATAGGAGCTGCAACAGCTTTGCTTTTTTCAAAACTTGGAGCAACACTGGCTTTAACTGGGCGCAATGCAGAAAATCTAAGTAAAACCGCAGCACAATGCGAAAAATGTGCGCCCAAAACGTTAAAGGCAAGTTTAAATTTGAAAAAAAAACTGTCTAAAATAAGACTATAGCTGTGCGAGCACATATTCCAACTTTTCATTTTTGTCAGACAGCCGCTAGAAATCGTCGGAGATTTAACCGACGAGTCGTTTGTTAAAAAACTAATTTCTGATACTTTGACGAGCTATAATAAACTGGATATCTTGGTAAGATGTAATAATGTTGGGTTCAAATACCGCACTATAAAAATTACATTCCACACTAATGCCATCTAAAATCCATTGCTATATAATGGCAGGTGAACAATGCCGGGATTTTGGAAGGCGGTTCCATTGAAAGCACTTCTTTAGAACAATACGATCGAGTGCTTAATACCAATGTCAGGTAATCCAAATCGAATTTTGCTTGCACTGTGGCCATCGTAACGTTTATCGTTCAATTCACAATTTATAATCTATAGGTCAATATATCACCTCACCATGTTAGCTACGCCAGAACTTGTTAAAAGTAAGGGATGCATTGTTAATGTTTCAAGTGTGAATGGAATAAGATCCGTAAGTACAGCATATTGAGACACCTGAAGGAAACGTACGACTTTAAGCTAAACAATAATTTTCTGCAATCCCAATGTCATTACTTTATCAGTTTGCAGGGGTTTTGGCTTATAACATGTCCAAAGCAGCACTTGACCAATTCACCAGATGTGTAGCTTTGGGTATAAACATGATTTCTCTATTCTGTATTTTATTTTAATTTAAAACTGTGCTTTTATAAAAAAAAAAATTATTTCCAGAGTTGGCATCGAAACAAGTTAGAGTAAATTCGGTTAAGTAAGTACTTTGATCAGCTATAGTGTTCAAGTGCAACAAATGTCTCGTGTCATATATCAACAAATTCAAAGTATTTTGGGACAAACATTTTCATACTGGCGCATAACATTTGATTCAATAATGTGTTTGACTGGAATAAAAAAATAACGTTATTGGAATATGTCTTTCCAGCCCAGGAGTCACAAAAACCGGTTTGCAACTCAAAGGTGGGCTAAGTGAAGAAGCTTATCAAGCGGTAGGTTAATTAGTAGTTCCCAATTCAGATAAAACTTTGATAAATGTTTAAATGGA
Source organism: Julus scanicus (assembly GCA_034698625.1). Classification (NCBI taxonomy): domain Eukaryota; kingdom Metazoa; phylum Arthropoda; class Diplopoda; order Julida; family Julidae; genus Julus; species Julus scanicus. Next base: position 27,493 of record JAQGBW010001142.1, read on the forward strand.
CGCTTTCTAAATAAAATTAGTTTCTGGAGCGAAGCAAAACAACGCATGCTTTAGGAAGACCTGGAGAGCCAGAGGAAGTCGCATCGGTCATTGCTTTCTTGGCATCAGATGCCGCATCATTTATCACTGGTGCTTCACTACCCGTGGATGGTGGTCGACATGCTCTCTGTCCAAGATAGATTTCTGAAAGAATTTATTTTGCAATTTGTGTATCATGTAACTTTCAATTAATAAATATAGTTACAACAATTTACTGTGAACATTCATATTTGTATTGCTTATACCGATTTAAGTTTATATATATGGGTCCTAGCTGTGCAATAAGACGATGTCCACTTTACTTAAGTTCTAGCTGGAATTGGGGCCGAAATAGTGTTTTTTTTTTCAAAACAATTTCCTTTGAAATGTAAAAACATGCGTTTTATCTCATAAATTGGCATACTTCTTGACATGAATTGTTAAATATATGTCATCAAAACATTTTAAAAATTAACACGAAATAATTGAACTTATCATAAATAATCCAATACAAAAATAATACACATCGACAATATAACAGATTTATAAACTGCCACATTAAAAAAAGGAAATTGCAAGGAAAAATGACTTATTAGCACATACAAATAATATATCACTCTTATAATATGGCATTTATATATATTTATCATAAGTTTTATCCAGAATAATCACAAGTCCAAGGAAAGAGGAAGGAGCGCGGTCGCGGCGGATTTTTAGAGGAACTACCCCGGCATTTGCCTGGAAACGACTGTGGAAAACCGCAAAAAAACCATAGTCAGGGTAGCCGACCCGGTCGGGAATCGAACCTAGGTCTCCCGATTGCCAGGCGGATAGCGTCACCATGCACTAAACTACCTATAGCTCGGTAACTGAAATCATTACAATATCATACTCAGCAGGATGAATAGTACCGGATTTGGGTAAGGGGCCGTTCAAAAACCACGTGGTCGCTTTAGGGGTACACAAAAAGACCACTAATGACCACAAATTCCAAGGGTGGCAATTTTCATGTGGAGCCGCCAATTCACAGTCCAGCAATTAGCAACTATCTGATAAATTCCAAGATTAGTTGATTTCTATGCTAATTATGAACCAGTCGCCCAAAACTTCAAAGGGCATGCACAGACTTTCTGCCCTTAATCCTTAGCGTGATTAAGCAAACTCTGGATAAAAAATGGGTGGGTGCGAGTGGATCCCCATATGAAAAACTTTCTGTAGAATTATGCATATTCTGCATAAAATTTTATGCAGAAAATGCAGTGAAATTCTGCACAATTTTGATACTTTTTTTACACATAAATTTTATGCATAAAAATTTCTGCATAACATTTTCTGCAGAATTATTTATGTAAAATTCTTTTCTGCACAATTCTGCAACTTTTTTTCACATGGGGAGGGCTGATGGCCACGTGGTCGGGGGATGGGGGAGGGGGGGGGATAAGAAAAGGCCACACATGAACACAAGGGGGGGGGGGGGGTGTAAAATTGCTAGAAAAACGACCATGT